>VYXH01010650.1:150593-168929 GCA_013397275.1 Burhinus bistriatus | reverse complement strand
ACGGGACTGAACGGGAAGGGGGGCGGGAAACCGGTTACCTGACCCTCAGCCGGTTGTGCTGCCCGGCGCCGTTCCCCGGGGAGAGCAAAGCGCTCCCGGGCCGGGGGGGGCCGCTCCGTCCCCATCCCGAGCCTTGCGGGGAGGATTGTGCCATCCGGACCTCCCGGAGAGGTTTCCCGGGAAAACCCTCTGCTCTCTTCCGTGGTGGAACACCGGGTGGGAAGGGTCTTCCTCGGGGGATCCCAACTTGCCCAACGCCGTACTCTGCTTTGCCTCGCAGCCTGGAGCAGCTGATCTCGCCCGTGGCGTTCCCGGCCAAGAGCAGCCCGGACCCGTGTGCGAAGGAGACTGTGCTGAACGCCATCAAGGAGAGCAGGAAGAGGGCTGTGGAAGAGGAGGAGGAGGAGGAGGACCAGGCTTTGGGAAATGATCAGGAGAGCAAGCGAAGGTAATAAGCCGGCAGTCCAGGTCACTGCCGGTGTATTGGGAAGATCACGAACGTGGCCAGCGCTTCAGCGGTGACAAATGGCCCAGAGAAGATGCCAGGTCCAGTGTGACCAAGAGTCTGAGTTGGAAAAGTGCTGTGGGAAGTGAACCGCAGAGAGGAAGCACACCCCATCACCCAGCCCTCTGGGCTGCGTCGGAAAGTCCTCCGAGGCTTTGTTTTGTCCTTGAGATCGAAGGCGTGCGGTTTAGGTTTTTGGCTGGGCAAGCTCATCGGTCAAGCGTGTTCCCCTGCGTTGCTGGGGTTGGGAGAGGCTGGGATGTGGTCTGGGGAGGCCTGGCAGGGCTGCTTGGCAGGGAAGTGGCTTCTGTCATCACGGGGGTTTGTAGACTGGGGAAGCGCGGTGGGAAATGCCGGTACCTGCTGTAGCCTCATCGTCTCTATCCTTCAGTCAGCCCCAGGCTTCCAGGAGAGACGGGATCCCCGAGTCTTACAGCCCTGGCCGGAAGCATCCGCGCTTTAAAAGATGTGCATGCTTCCTTTGTGTGCTGTAGCTGGCAAAAGGAGGTAAAACGCAAGGGTAAACAAGAGAGACTATCTTCTGCTTTTGTTGGTCAAGGTCAGCGATTGCCAGCTCTGAGCTCAAAGGAAGGAGGGTGCAGTGTCTTTGCCTGCGCTCTGGGAAGGACGAGGCATCAATCCTGGGTGCCAAGGTCTGGCAGAACCTTTCTAACTGCCCAGGCACGGCGCTGCCGAGCCCTTCTCCCTGTTTTTTGTCCTTCCCGCTTGTGTNCCAGCTCTGAGCTCAAAGGAAGGAGGGTGCAGTGTCTGGGAAGGACGAGGCATCAATCCTGGGTGCCAAGGTCTGCCAGAACCTTTCTAACTGCCCAGGCACAGCGCTGCCGAGCCCTTCTCCCTGTTTTTTGTCCTTCCCGCTTGTGTATGTGGAGGCTGTTCACCTCGTGCCCCTCGCATACCGGGGCTGCCTGCCTGGGCTTGAGCAGGGGAGCTGGGAGAGCACAGAAGAGCAGTTTGGGCAGTGCCCACGCGCTTTGCCCGGCACGCTGTGCTGGGGCTGCTGCTAGAGGTGGCCTGCAGAGCACAGTGGGATGAGCGTGCGGTTCGCAGGGAGCCGTTGGCTGCCTTCCTGCTGCAGCAGGGCGTGCTGTCCTCTGCCGTCGCTGGATTTCCCTCTACCTGTGAATCTTTACCTCGGCTCGGTGGGTCTGAGCCCTACAAGAGCCGAGCAGGATGACAACAGGATGGGTGCACAGAGAGGATCAGCTGGGTTTTTTTTCTTTATTCTGTTTTTTTTTAACATGCCAATACCCAGCTCTGCCACGAAAGCCAATTTTGAAGGCGTTAAAGCCTGGCAAGCCCAAAGAATGCTTGTAGGCAAAAAATCCTGTGACCTTTGAAGGCGGAAAGGAGCCTGCGTCAGCTGGAGAGCACTGGGTCGCCTGTGCAGTGGGGTCAGCGTGCTTGAGCTGAGGGAAGCGCTTGGGCGAAGTGACACGGCTGATTGTACACCTGCAGCTCTGCTTCGCAGCAGAGTTTGCTGTAAGACTTTCAGACTTCAGATCTTCACTGAAGCGTGGGAAGGGGGATTCGGTTTCTGACTCAAACAGTCCAGCCACTGGCTAGGAAGAGGTGGGAGATCTGAGTTTTGGAGCTCAGGTCCGTTCCAGAAGTGAGCTCCTGAGAATATTTTGGCTTAGAATAATGGATTTGAGCAAATATTTTGTTACATCAAAACTACTCTGCCCAGCAGGCAGCCGATGGAGCTGCTGGTGCCTGTGAGGAGGCAGCTCGGGGTGAGAGTCAGTGAGGACAGGACCAGGTGGAGAGAAAATCCACAGCAGGATGTGGATGGGGAAAACATCTGTCCTAGGGTATTGGGTGACAGGATAAAAGTGAGGTTTGTGCTTTCTCAGTGCTGAGCCCAGCCAGAAGGGGTCTTCTCCCGAGGCTGGGAGGACAAGCCCCTGTCTCTGCTGCCTCAGCACTACCACAGGCTTCTGCCCTCTCTCCTGCAGGCGCCACGACAGCAGTGGAAGTGGGCAGTCGGCGTTTGAGCCGCTGGTAGCCAACGGTGCCCCCGCCTCTCTCATACCCAAGTAAGTGTCCGCTGGGCCAAAAGCAACTGCGGTGAGCTGGGAGGGGGGTCCAAAAGCCTGCGGGCTCTGGAAAAGGTGCTTGGCTTTTGCTTGTGGAGCCCAGTTTTGGGAGAGAGCAAGAGAGGCTGTGCCCGTGCCTTTGGGCTGTCACCCTGAGCGCGGGCTGGTGGCCGTAAGGACTGTGCCGCTGCTGAGGCCTCTTTCCAAGCCCTGTGCTGAGCGAAAGAGCGGGGCTGCTTTCCTCCGCTTGCCCTGCATTTAAAGGACCTGTGGGCAGAGTGGTGGGGAGCTTTTAAAATCTTCTTCAACCTTCTCTAGGCCTGGCTCTCTGAAGAGGGGCCTTGTCTCGCACTGCCCAGATGACTGCTCAAATAAGAGGTCACGCACCTCTTCCATGAGCTCCCTCAACAATACGTACGCTGGCGGGATTCCCAGCTCCATCCGCAACGCCATCGCCAGCTCCTACAGCTCCAGCCGGGGCCTCTCACAGGTAGGAAGCACCCTGCCAAAGGCAGCACCGGAGCCCGGCGCGGCGTGGCTTGACCCTCCTCTGGGATTGTCCCGTGTAACTCAAAGCCTGGGCTCGGAACAAGAGCGGCGGCGCTGGGCGCCTGGCAGTGAGCACTGCGGGGAGTCTCCAGCGCGGCTCAGCCAGGCAGTTTCATCTCCCGGTGGGTTGGGCGGGCTGCTGGGCCGGCAGCAGCAGGCAGCGATGTTACTTGCCCTTTGGTGCACGCTGCTGGGGCAGTCCGCGGGCTGAGCTGTCCTGCTGCAGTGGTTGTATTACACTGAAGCAAGAAGGAGGCTTTTTTTCCCCCCTCCCTGCTCAGCCTTGGCCAGTCTGCTAGGGTGGATAGATCCAGGTGAAAGGGGGGAAAAAAAAAAATCACTGTGCTGCACTGCCACCTTTTCAGCTGGAGTCGGCAAGTAATGGAGCTGTGCGCTCCCACTTTGACCCAGGTCCCCTCAGGAGCTGCTGAGCTATCATAAACCGTTGCTGACATCCTGGGTCAGGCTTGCAGATGTGGTGGTGGGACGTAGCCTTGACTAATGGAGCTCTGCGGTCTGTGTGGGGAAAGGTTTCCTGCGGGGTGTACTGGTAGGGAAAGGTTTCCTCTGGCTGGGGCAAGTCCAGAATCGTGGAGGTGGGATCAATCCGTTCTGAGCTCCTGGTGAGGAGGTGACCTGCTCCTGCCAGAGCAGCCCCACGCGTGAGGGCGTCTGAGGCAGTGGGGCAGCCTCGCCCTGTGCTGCACGAAGGCAAGAGTCGGCATCTGACCAGCAGCGTCCTCCCTCCCTGTCCTCTCGGCCAGGCTGTAACGAGCCTGGAGGCCACTTGCTCCCAGACCGCTTTCAGTTTGGGGTGGGCAGACTTTGCGCTCCACAGAACGTGGAGAGGAGTTAAGCTGTGTTGAAGCCAGAGAGAAGCCAGAGTCCTCTGGGCTCATTAGCCACAGCCCCGGGAGATGGGATTTAATGTGCGGACGAGCAGGAGGATTGGAGTCTGTGCTCCCTGCCAGCCCCCGTACTGAGTTACTGCTGGTCTCTCTCTGCATTCCAGCTGTGGAAGAGAAGTGGTGTGAGCGTGTCCCCCCTGTCCAGCCCAGCGTCCTCCCGCTCCCAGACACCAGAGTGGCCTCTCAAGAAAGCCAGGTAACTAGCCGCTCACCTGGCGAGCGCCCGCTCGTCAGTGCCAGCCAGGAAGAGAGCAGTTGCCTTCCCAGCCGTCCCAGTTCCAGAGTCCCGCTCTCCACCAGAGCCAGGACGGTCCAGGCCCCTTTCTGAGACGTGGCTGCTGGGTCACCCACCGGTGTGGAAACCCCCTTGCGTTGATTGGCGTCCCTGCCGCCTTGTGACACTGCGGTCCCGGCGGCAGCGCTGAGCTGCACCATCCCTGCCCTGCTCCCAGGCCGGGTTAGAGAGTTAAGGGCTCGGATTGCCGCAGAGGCACCGTTGCCTTGTGGCATTGGTGTGGCCTGGGTTGCTGGTTGCCAAAATGCTGGAAAGAGACAGGCCCCGATTTTTTGCCGTCTTCTCAAAATCAATTCACGGGAGCTACAGTAAGGTTGTATTTTAGCGCCTGCCTCGGAGCACAGGCCCTTGTTCTCCTCTCCTGGCTCAGCGAAGAACCTGAGCTTATGTCAGAACTAAAACCGACACAGCCACCCGCTCTGGTGACAGGATGGGTCCAAGCCGGGGACCTACGTGCCGCAGCAGCTCCCATCCAGGACCCCCGGCTGCCACCCTGAGGCTAACTTGTCCTGTGGAGGGTACGCGGGCTCGGCAACCCGACCGAGCTGGGGTCCTGGGGAAGGGAGCAGCTCCTCTGCCTGGAGCTGCATTCAGGCTGGTGCAGGGAGGGCCAGGCTGTTGTCCTGAGGTCTGTTGTTTGGCGGAGGCAAAGAAATACACCAGGGAAGCTGGTGGGAGTTCGGTCTCATGCTGCTCCCTGGGGATGGGGCCAAGCATGGAGTTGACCTTAACTGGCTCTCTCCCACTTGCACAGGGAAGAGGAGTTGCATCGCTCCAACACTTCCACTCCAGTGAAATCGGACAAGGAGCTGCAGACAGAGAAAGGTGAGCGTAGGTGGGCCCCAGCTCTGTGCCCGGGTTGGATGGGCCACCGGTGCGAGCAGGCAGCGGCACAGGAGGTAGCCAAGGTCCGCAGGTGGGATTGTCACCTGGAAACTAGGAAATGTGCTGGTCCCGAGGCAGTGGCACTTCTGCTGGTCTCAGCGACTGCCCTAAAGGAATTTCCAAGTGATAAGCAAGGGGTGCTGACAGGGGCGGCGTGCTAGCAGATGCCTGGGAGCTGACTTGCAAGGAGGAACACCAGTCCCCAGGCCAGCTCGGGTCCAGGTGTCAGCCTTGGTGCAAGATTTGCTGCGGTACAAGTAGCACCCCGATCAAATTCCAGGCTGAGCTTATTCCAATGCTTCCTCAGCTAAAATGGAGAGGAAACCCTTTGTGCCCGTCGCAGATAGGGTCCCGTGGCACAGCGCTAGATGTGGCTCGTGCAGTTTGCGTGGTTTGTGGTTCGGGTAGGCAGTGTGCCAGGACGGTCCGTGGAGGTGGGAAGGGGCTGCTGCCCTGCAGAGCCCCAGCAGGCTCTTGTAGCAGACTGCCCCAGGATGTGTTGCAGCCAGCTGCTCTTCCAGGGCATCACAACCTTGTCCTTGGCTTAAAGCCGTACCCCTGGCTCTGCCCTCTGAGGTGGGTCATCGAGAGGAGTCAGAAGGGACAACCCTATTTGGTACAAACCAAATGCCTCCTCTGCCCAGAGCCTGTCCTGACTTGTATCCTTCTGTAGCGGTGGAGACGCCGGTGCGGAAGAAGCAGAATTCCCTGAGCCCTCCATCTGCATCTGGGAGCAGTGGGAAGCGCAAGCGGAAGATCCAGTTGCTGTCATCTCGCCGGGGGGACCAGCTGGCGCTGGTACGTCGCTGTCTCGCAGCCCCTTTTGCCCTCCTCTGGCGATAGAATGTGCTCACTGCAATTTCTGCAGGGCTGGGGGGAGACTGACCTGCCTGCCCTCAGGAAGGAGGCCCCGTCCTTGGCCGAGTGGGAAGTGACGCTATCCCCAGCCCCAGTGTCTGGTGGGCTGTGCGTGATTGTGCTGCCTGCTGCCGGACCAGGTAATGGCCTGGGGAAGGTCTGCCGTGCCCTCAGCGCCAAGCCGGGGGCCAAAATGAACGGGAATCAGAGCTCCGCGGTAGCGTGCTGCGGCAGAACCACCTGCTTCACGGGTCTTGCGACGGCCAGCCTTCACCACACGTTCAGAGAGGCTCTGCCGGCTTCCCTGAGAAGGAGCTAAGCTGCTGCTCTCTCTTGGCAGCCCCCGCCGCCTCAGCTGGGCTACTCCATCACATCGGAGGACCTGGATGCGGAGAAGAAGGCAGCGTTGCAGTGGTTCAACAAAGTCTTGGAGGATAAGGCTGGTAAGGACGGACCAGGAATGCAAAGGGGGATGCCAAGAAGTAGAAACGCAGGGCTAGGGCTGGCAGCGCAGTGGGACGTCAGTGTAGCGCAGGCTGGGGAAGCTCCTGGGCCAGTTGTGCCTGGTCCTCTGGTCTGGGGATGCTCGTAGTGCCTTCAGACTCAGGAGAGCTCATGCCCCAGGGTGATGGGTGAGGTTCCCCAGGGCTGGAGCTGTGGGATGTTCGTGCAGTGTCTATACCTGCTGGGGAAGGTCTGCTAAGGGAGCTGCGGATCCTGATTTTTTGCTCCTTCCCAGTAGATGTGATCCCCAGCACCACTGCAGAGGCTGCGCCTGTGTCCATGCCGCTGGCGTTCGCCGTGACCTCCCCAGGGCCTGTGCTTGCCTCAACAGCTCCTGCCCCGGCCAGCACCAACTCGCTCCTGGACAGCCTGAAGAAGATGCAGAGCAGCCAGGCTGCGCCCACACCGGCAGGTGAGGAGAAGGGTTGGCAGAGCCGGACTTTGGCGGAGCAAGGCAGGCGCAGCGGGCACTCTGCGTTGCCTCTGTGGGAGGCAGGTGGCAAAACTGCCTATTCAAATTCTCTTTTGGCAGCGGAGCTGGCAGGCAGGTCCTGGGGGTGGGAGGGGGGCAAGTCTGGGGACACTGAGCCCTGGTGGGAGCCGCAGTAAGCGTGGAGGGCTGGGTCTGTATGGTACAGGCGGGTGCTGCGCCGGGAGCCTTCGCAGCAGCAGGGTGAGTGCCTGGCAGAAGGGCTGGCTGGCTGTAGGTGGCACCCTGTCCCTAAATAAGCTCTCTCCCCCTTTCTAGACTCCACTGAAGCTGTGGTAGTGTCCCAGCCACCTTCGTCAGCTGCCCAGCCACCTGCCCCTGCTGTAGCACTGGAGTCGAGTTCTCTGCCTGCCAGCTCTGCTGACACCAAGCCTGTGCCCGCGTTGAGCACGCCTGCCCCTACTGCCGCCCCTGACTTGGGGGTGCAGACCCCCGGCAGCCTGGCATCTCCTGTGTTCACGGAGCTGGGCCAGACCCCCAGCAAGCCTCCCTCCTTCCCGAAGCCAAGCATCCTCTTCGGGATGCTGAACACTCCTCCAGCCAGCCAACCTGCAACGGCCGCGGCCACTGCTCTGCCCACCACAACCGCTGCTGTGCCCACCACAACCCCGGTCTTCAAACCCATCTTTGGCGCTTTGCCGAAAAGCGAGAGCGTAGCACCCTCTACAGCTGTCGTCTCCGCCACAGTCACTGTGTCTGCGAGCTCAGGCCCTTCCTCGACATCCTCCACCATCACCATGTTCAAGCCTATCTTCGGCAGCGTCACCACAGCTTCATCTCCAGCAAAGTCTTCTCCTTTCGCCTTCAAACCAACATCACAGCCGGCCTCAGTCACAGATCTGCCAGCAGCCTCCACGACTACCCTGGCAGGATTCACAGGCCTCCCCAACGTCATCTTCACCACTGCAGCTACGACTGCCACCACGCAGAGTTCCTCCACAGATGCCACCATTAAACCTGTCTTCAGCTTTGGACTCAACCCGCCTGCCTCCACTGGCCCCGCTGCCAGCCTGACCGTTACTGCTGCCACGTCCACCAGCACGTCGCAGCCCTTCCTCTTTGGGGGCCCGGCCAGCTCAGCTCCCAGCACAGAAGCCAGCTTTGCCACCCCAGGGCCTGTGTTCCAGTTTGGAAAGCCACCTCCAGCCACAGTCACTGCCACCACCAGTGTCCCAGGAGGCCCTGCCTTTGGCCAAGCACCTTCAAGCTCGACGGCTCCTACCACTACTGTGGGCTTTAGCATATTTGGGGGCACCACGCTGACCTCTTCTACCCCAGCCACCACAGGTCAAGCAACATTGACGTTTGGCTCCTCAGTTTCAGCTTTTGGCAGTTCCTTCAGCACAAGCGTGAAGCCGCCGCCGCCGTATCCCAGCGCAGCAAGTCAGCCTGCCTTCAGCGCCAGTGCTGCGGAGACCCAGCCACCCGCCAGCAAGCCTGCTGCCGGCCCTGTCAGCTTTGGCCCCTCATTCAGTTTCGGAGCCCCTGCGACCCAGTCTGCAGCTCAGCCAGCATTCGGCAGCGGTGCTCAGCCAGCCTTTGGCACAACCAGTGCCCAGGTCTCCTTTGGCACCAGCAGCACCCAGGCAGCGTTCGGGACCACCACGTCGGTCTTCTCTTTTGGGACAGCCACCTCCACCACCGCCAGCTTTGGTTCCACCACCCAGACCACAAGCAGCAGCACCGGCGCTGCTGTCTTCGGCACCACCCCTTCTCCTTTCACCTTTGGGGCGACGGCCCAGCCAGGCCCCTCTGCCAGCGCCTTCGGGATCGGCACGCCTGCCCTGAGCACCGGCTCTCCTGCCGTGGCGTTCGGCTTCGGGGCTGGGCAGAGCGGGGCAGCCCCAGCAGCAGCACCCTTCGGCTCTTCCCTGACGCAGAGCGCACTGGGTGCGCAGAATCAGAGCACGCCCTTTGCCTTCACCGTGCCCAGCACGCCCAACAACAAGCCCGTGTTCGGAGGTGAGTCAGAGTGGACAGGCTTTCTTGGGGGGTGAAGGTGGTGTGGTTTGAGAAACCCACAACGATTTATTGTCATTTAGACAATTATTCTATCACCTGATGACCCCTCCCCACCTGTGAAGGGAAATTGGGGGAAAAAACAAGGAAACCCGAGGGTTGAAATACAGATTTAATAGAATCGTGGAATGGTTTAGGTTAGAAGGGACCTTAAAGATCACCTAGTTCCAACCCCCTGCCCTGGGCAAGGACACGCCTTCCACTAGACCAGGTTGCTCCAAGCCCCGTCCAACCTGGCCTTGAACACCTCCAGGGATGGGGCAGCCACAGCTTCTCTGGGCAACCTGGGCCAGGGTCTCACCACCCTCATTGTGAAAAAAATTTCTTCCCAAGATCCAATCTAAATCTTCCCTCTTCCAGTTTGAAGCCATCACCCCTCNCTGCTGGCCACGCTGCTGGGGACTCAGCACAGGATGTGGGTGGCTTTCTGGGCTCCAAAATGCACATTGCTGGCTCATGTTGAGCTTCTCATCCACCAACACCCCCAAGTCGTCCTCCTCAGGGCTGCTCTCAATCTGTTTGTGCTTGGGATTGCCCTGACCCATGTGCAGGACCTTACGCTTGGCCTTGTTGACCTTCATGAGGTTGGCACAGGCCCACCTCTCAAGCCTGTCCAGGTCCCTCTGGATGGCATCCCTTCCCTCCAGCGTGTCGACTGCTCCACACAGCTGGGTGTCGTCGGCAAACTTGCTGAGGGTGCAGTCAGTCCCTACATCCATGTCACTGACAAGGATGTTAAATAGTACCGGTCCCAGTACTGACCCTGGAGGAACACCACTCGTCACTGGTCACCACTTGGACATTGAGCTGTTGACTGCAACTCTTTGAGTGCAACCGTCCAGCCACTTCTTATCCACCGAGTGGTCCATCGGTCAAATCCATGTGTCTCCAATTTAGAGACCAGGATGTCCTGTGGGACACTGTCAGATGCCCTGCACAAGTCCAGGTAGATGGCATCTGTTGCTCTTCCCTTATCCACCAACGCTGTAACCTCATCATAGAAGGCCACCAAATTTGTCAGGCACAATTTGCCCTTAGTGAAGCTAGAATAAGACTAAATAATCAGAATAATAGAATAAGACTAAAATGAATAAGACTAAGACGAATCAGACGATGAATAATAAGACTATAATAATAATAGAATAAGACTAAATAATTAACATTAATAACACTAAAGAACGAATACTGATCCCAATACCAATATAAAATACACAAGGATTATCCTCAACCCGTTCTATCCGTAGGAAGCTGTGTGCTCCCAGAAGGGGACAGCAAATGTGGGACACTGGGCGCTACGGCTTCGGGAGGAAGGGAAGGGCTCGGGGGTTCAGCATGGGGGCAAGAAGTTCTCGGGATTAGAGCCATCAAGGGAGAGAGAGAACTCCTCAGCAAACTTTCTAATTTCTGTTGAATGTGCTGTTCCTGCTATGAAACAATCCTCTTGGCCAGCTTGGGTCAAGTGCCCGGGTCTCGCTCCTCCTCATCACTGCACCTGGCGAGCTCGAAAACACTGAGACCTTGACACGCACCCACCATAGCTGGCTATAAAGGCACTATTTTCACAAATTCAGACACTAGAGTCTTCTAAAAGTGCAGTTTTCCCAAACATTAGAAATTAGCCCTGTGTTGCTCAAACCAGGACAGAAGGGCAGGACAAGATTTAGGCAGCAGCTTTCCTGCCAGACCTTGCTGAGCTCCCCGGGCTCAGCAGCCCTAGAGGGGCTGGTGCTCATGCTGTCCGGAGCCCTGCCGCGTGAGGAGGGTGCATCCATCACTGTCTGGGTCCCCAGCCCTCGGTGGTGGAGGGGAATCCTTAAATTCTGCTCCTCGGTCCCTCTGAATGCACCAGCTCCCTGGCTCCGCGCGAGTGCTGAGCCCAGCCCGGTGCCCTGCAGAAGCCAAGGTCTCGCCAGTGCTTAAAAGCAATCTGGAGCTTCTTGGTGAGTAGAAACACTGCCAGCCAGCAACTGCAATCGCTTCTTGCTCGCTCTCTGAGGTTTTCCCTACTGCTTTGCACCCTCGCTGGGCCGTCCCACCTGAAACCCACGTGCTGAGCAACTACTTGGTCTAGAAAGACAGAGACCTTTGTTCCTCCCTGGCCTGCAAATCCTCCTGCGCTGCCCTGCTGGCAGGAGAGCGCAGGGATTACCGTGAGAGCCCAACTTCCTGCATTAAAGGGGCTTCTCGGGTGAAGAGGCTGGTCCCGGGGGACCGTGGTGCTTCAGCCCGCAGAGGGAGATTTGTGTGTCCTGTGGCTGCCGCCAGGCTCTTCCTCCTTTACCGACCTCGGCTCATCACGGCGTGTTGCTTTGCAGGAACTCCTGCGCCCACCTTCGGGCAAAGCACGCCTGTCCCGGGAGCAGTGGGGAGCGGAAGCAGTAGCCTTTCCTTTGGGACACCCAGCACTCCTGCCTCAGGCTTCGGAGGAGTCGGCACTTCCTTCGGTAAGGAAGGAGTTGGTGCATCGGCCTTGGGGAGCTGACGGGTTGTGTTGTCCCCTTGGGTTGGGGACGGTGGAAGGGCCAAGCTGTGCTGGGGTGGTGCCTGCTGGACTCCGGGGGACACAAAACCTTCCATTCCCCCCGGGATAGGGATTACGCTACCTCCCTGTGCCAGCTCTGAGTGAGGCTGCAGAGACCTGAGCAACCTTTCTGCTTCCAGGTTCCTCCACTCCCGCCTTTTCCATCGGGGCAGGATCCAAGATGGGCGCTCGCCAGCGGCTGCAGGCACGGAGACAGCACATCCGCAAAAAGTAACCTCTGGTGCCGCTGGCCCCCGCCCAGCCTGCGCGAGGAGCCCCTGCCCCGTGGGGGGCTCTGGTCCAGAGCGGTCCCCGTGGTGGGACCAGTGGTGACGGGGCCAGGCCCCCGTCTGATGCCGGCCAGAGACCGTGCTGGGTGGCAGCGACTGGGGCGGGACAGGATAAACCAAACTCTTGTTACTTGAACAGTTCCACAGCCAAGGCTGGATGAACCTCTGTACATATCTGCAGCGTTTCCTCTCTGACTTTATTTTGCCACGTTTCATAATGTGTAAATTTTTCCCTATTTGCTTCTTCTAGCTGTTCCCGTGCCCTCTTCCCCAGCCCTCCGACAGTCAGCCCCCTGCCCCACGGCACGACAGCGGACAGAGCCACGCGTTCCTGCTCGGAGCCCGGCTGCGTTCCTGCCGGCTGCAGTTCCCAGACTGCTGAGGGATGTCGTCTTCACCAGGTCCCGAAATCTTTCCCCGTTGTTTCATCCCGTGGCCTGGTGAACGCGCTCCCTCCGGAGGGCTCTGCTTCGTTGCCGTCCCTGCAGAACATGAGCCGGGGGTGGTGCCAGCCTGGCGTGGGCATCTTGGTGCTGTGGGTGACCCACCCGGCTTCTGCGGCTGGGCGCTGACCCCCACGCTGTGACTTACTGTCCCATCAGACCTTCAGCTGAGGATGTGCCATAGCCTGGGACCTCGGCTGGAGGCGTGGGGTGGGGATGGGGGGTCCCTCAACCCCTCTCCCGACCACCGAGCTGCTCCCCGCCGGGCTGCGGGCTTCCCCCGCCCTGCTCGTGTCAAACCCCCTGTTTTGCTTTATTTGTGCTCCCGTTTCGATGCTCTCATTGAATCGAGTTTGGAGGAAGAACTGAACCGTGTGCGTGGCGGCATGTTGGTTATGCCGGATTTGCTGTTTGGAGTTTCTTTTTTTTGGGGGGGCGCCTGTCCCTTTGCGAGGGACGCGCCCTGGCTAATTGGGTGTTGACAGTAGCATCACTGCGTGGCTACTCGCGCTGGGGGAGTTCCCCTTCCTTGTCGTGACTGAAAGGCAGGCAGCCGGGGTGGGGGGGACGGGGCCCGGACCCCCCCAGGCGCGGGGGCTCCGGCCCTGGCAATCTCTCCTCTCCCTTGCTCTCTCTCCTGGTGCCCCTTCCCCACCTCGGGGGGCTCTGGAGCCGCTAATGGAAGGAGTCCAGAGTGGATGGGTTCCATCCCCCTCCCCAAATCCAAATTGTTTTTCATTTTTAACTCATCCCCATCCTTTTTGGGTTTTACCAGCTCCTAGGAGCTACGGTGCTGCCTCCCCTCTTCCCATCCAGCCAGGAGCGGGGCTCTTCCCCTGCCTGGGAGCTCCTATGGGAAGAGACAGCTGGAGCCGGGGGCGCTTGAGAGCTGCCCCCCACCCTGCCCCGGGCGAGGGACGGGCACCCCTGCCCACAGGCTCCCCACCACTTCCAGGAGTGCTTCGCTGCCGGGTTTTTTACTCTCCGAGCCGTGTGAGTGTGTGTGTCTGCTGAAGTCTAAATTAAAAAAAAAAGAAAAAAAAAAAAGAAAAAAAATAACAACAAACAAATATTTAAACGTTTTTTAACAAAATAAAAATTTATTTTTATATTTAAGCTAAATTGCCTTTGAATTCCTTCAAGCTTGGTTCAGTGAGGTTGCCAGACCCCCGCAGCGCTGTTGGTAGAGTTTAGCTGTGCCGTCGCAGCCCGGTGAGGAGCCAGCCCGTGCCCCGGCTCTGCCCGCAGGATCTAGCTGTGCTGGGGAAAGGCAGCTGCATCCCGCAGGCTCTGCTGCTGCGCGCTCCTCCCGGCCTGCAACAACATCTCCTTAATTTTAAAATGTGATGTATGTGGATGTGACTAAAACGTTATTTTCTTTTTTATTATTCTTTCTCTGAGGATGAGGAGCAGGAGCTCTTGCCTGTTACGGTGACAAGTGGTTTTCTTGTCTGCCAGGAAGAAGGCGTCTCTCCCAGCAGGTGGAAGGGGTGCAGGTGACCGGGCTCTGTGCGGTGCAGAGGGGACACAGCCCTGTAGCGAGTGGGGACAGGGGACGTGCGCAGGCAGGTACCTGCTGGCAGGGTGTTTCCAGCCTTCCCCTACCAGGGGGCTGGTAGAGCAGGAGCCAGCCTGGGCAAACACGTCCCTGGGGTTTGAGAAAGCAGCTGAGAAGGGGTTAGTGGACATGAGGGCTGACCCTGGCGATTCCTGCCTCTGCCCCGGGCAGGGCGCTGAGCCAGGAGAGCGCCCGCTCCCCCGTCCTCACGGGTGGTGGTGGCACAAGGCAGGACAGAGCCAGGGCTGGGGTTTGGCCAGGTCAGCTCCAGCAAGACCAGCGTGGCAGAGGGTGGTGAGGACGAGCAGGGCGAATGGTGCGGGCACCCTGGGGAGCACTGGCTGTTGGCGCTGCCCCATTTCAATCCCAAATGCCCAGCCCTGCGAGGAGCCAGCCTGCGTCCCCTCCCCACCGCACAGACCCTGCTGGGAGAGAGCCCTGGGCCTGGGCTGCCGTATACGGCCAGGGGGAGGCTGGGTTTTTAACTCAAACTGAAGACTTGGATCATTCCTGGTGTGGCTGATGAGGATTTTAGTGTGAATGTGCAATTTTTTTCCTCGCTTCTTATGTCCCTGGTTTAAAATAAAAAGACTGTGTTCACGTCTGCCTTGCCCGTGTTTGATTCCTGGGCCGGAGCAGGGCCAGCATGGTGGTGCAGTACTGGGCACCACTTCCCAACACCCTCTGGCTTGTGTGTCCTTGCTCCCCTTGTTCAAAGGCAGGTGTATGGACAAGATCATTATTAGTATTAATTATTATTTCACTTTTTCACCCCACTCTGCCTTGGCTACAAGCAGTGGCAATTTCAGGGCAAGACTGCACAAACATGCTGGAAAAGACAGTGAAGAGAGAGAAACTTCAATCTGTTTCATCCCTACAGTCAAAGGCTTTTCTGAAACCCTGCATCAGGCCAGGGTAAGGACTTTTTAGGGAGAGGGGAACATGATCCCTCTAATCCAGCTGGAGCACTCCTACCCTGCAGGGCGCAGAAATGGGGGTTGTGCTGAACTGCCTGCAGACTTCCTGAGGCTGCCCTCTGGCTTTGGGGGCCAACCTTCTGCTGAGGGCTGGCCGTAAGGGGCAGCCCTGGGGGAGCAGATCCCCCTCCCTGGCAATAGGGCTGCCCCGGGGGTTGGCACTCGGTCCCCGGGAAGCAGGGTGTTACAGAATTCCACCACGGCTGGAGCTGGCACAAAAGCTTTACTTGTGTTCAGAGGCCCTGCTGTCCCCGCGGGCACCAGTGGCACTGGAGGAGTGTTCTCCGCCAGCCCCAGCTGGGCACTGTGCACTCCTAAAAAACGTTATTTCATTCCTTCACCCGCTGCTTTTTCCTCTTCCTCTTCTTGGGAGCTGCTCCTGGCTCCGTTCCCTCGCCATGCTGGGGGTCCTCCTTAGCTGCTGCGGGCAGGGAGCTGCAGACAAGAGCAAACAGCCTGAGCCACGCACCCAAGGTCCCGCTCACCACAGTACTGCGGCTCCTGCGCTCTCTGCCTGCGCCTGCTACAGCCAGACCCCTTCACCTCCCCTCCTCCTCCTCACTCCAGGAAGGCAACACCCTCCCCCTGGCCTCAGCTTGGCCACGGCACCCCCAGAAGCTGCTGGAGGCAAGCAGAGCGCCCCAGGCCCTCCTCTCACCTGGGGGCAGCAGCCCCTTCCCCACACCGCTCCAGGACAGCCACGAAGAAGCCGTGGGTGAGCGTGTCTGCAGGAGAGGCGCGGAGGCAGCACTCAGCCCCGGGGAAGGCAGCAAGTCCTCGGCAGGGCCAGGAAGGGAAGGCGTTCACAAGCCTGTGGTGTGGGACAAGAGGTCAGTGCCAAGCCCCGCAGCGCATCCCTCCGCACCCCCCGAGGCCAGCACACCTGAAGGCCAAGCCCTGCTCCTGCAGCACGGCATGCACCACGTCCTCGTTCTCCTCCTGGTGCAGTGAGCAGGTGGAGTAGACCAGGCGCCGGAGAGCCGGGAAGCTCAGGGCATGGCTCAAGACCTTGCGCTGGAAGCCGGCCAGTGCCTGCAGCCGCTCGGCGCTTGGGGCAGCCTCCTCCCTCGGCACCCGGTTCACCATCCCTGTGGGGAGAGCAGCCGTTGCTGGGGCTCCACGCACCCAGAGGTGGCTCCAGGTGGGGTGTCTGGAGCCCCGTGTGTTACCTGAGCCGCTGCAGGACGGGTCGAGGAGGATATAGGTCACCTTGCTGTACTTGGGGTCTCCGGGATCCACCGTCAGGAAGTCCTGCTGGGCCAGCTGGAAGCTGGTGACCCCAGCCCGCATCAGCATGGTGTTCATGGTGGCCAGGCGCTTGGTGTCCACGTCAAAGGCAAAGATCTGGCTGAAGGCAGAGCCCAGCACCCAAGGGAGACATGAAAACCCTGCCCACCCCCCGCTGACAGCGGCAGGCTGCCCCAGCAGCCCCAAACACCGGCTGGCTGCCGGGCGGGCAGAGCTCGGGAGCTGCTCCCCCAGGCAGGAGTAGTGAGCAGGGCTGGCCTCGGGCAGCAAGCGGGGTCAGGGGCTGGGAAGTGAACCCCAACGTGACTTCACGTCCCCTCAGGCCCTTCCAATAGCCCAGCGCTGTCAGAGCCCCCAGCCCACCCAGGGAGAAGCGGGCATCAGCCCGAGTTAGCAGGGCAGGGTGACAGGCTGCAGCTCTTCCTGCCACCTTCTCCTTGTGCTCTCAGGGGGACGGGGGCCACCTGCACCCCTTCCCTGCCCCCAGCACACAAACCCGCCCTCACCCCTTGTTCTTCAGGATGGCAGCCAGGTGGCTGGTCTTGTTCCCTGGGGCAGCGCAGGCATCGATGACGTGGGAGCCGGCGGCAGGGCTGAGGAGGAAGGCAGGGAGGCAGCTGGCCTGCAAGAGGGCAAAGCCACGTGAGAGGTGCGGGCAGCAAGCCCTGCAGGCCCCTCCCCGACACGGGGACAAGTCCACCACCACCACCCACCACTGGAAGCCTCTGCCCAGCCCACAGCCCCCCAACCCTCCCAGCTGCTGGTCCCCACTCCTACGGGGCATTTTTACAGCCCGGTTCAGAGCAATTCATCCCGTACCTAGAGGCTACGGAAGCAAAGCCGCAGGGAAACCCCACAGCTGCAGGCTGCATTCACAATTTCTGCTTAGAGTCCAAGTGCTGCAGCAAAGCCAGCCCAAGCCCAGCCCTTGGCACGTAGAAAGGGGCCAACCCTCCACCCGTGTCCGTGGTTTTCCTGCCCCTGCAGCCTCCTGCTCCCCAGCTCCCCCACCTTGTCCTGCAGAATTATGTGTCCTGAAGTGTACAGCAGGTTGTCGTGGAAGTCCGTCTGCGGAGGGAAAACCAGCAGCTCCGGGAGATGAAGATCCAACAAGAATTTCTTCCCAGAGAGGGCCCTCAGTTCCTCCACGCTGCCCACAAGGCACAGGGAAGATGAACACCCAGTCCTGCTTCACCATGCCCACACCAGAGCCCAGGCAGAGAACCCCCTTTGTCCCAGGCCTCCTCTCCACTTTGGCACCAGGCAGCACCCGTCAGGTGGAAAGTAAGAGTAGGGAGTGACGGAGACCCCAACCTGCCCTCCACAAGCACCGCGACCAACAACCCTTCAACCCACAGGACCTCGTCCCACACCCTTGCCGCTCACTGACGTCCCAGGTAAGGTGGGACAGCACACGGAACCACCTACCTGGCTGCCTTGCCCAGGTAGGAGAAGCCCTGACGCTTGAAGAAGTCAATCACGTCGTCCACACAAGTCTTCAGGGTGTTGACTCGGACGTAGCGCGGTACCTGGGAGGCTGGGGGAGCCGGTCGGGTCAGACACAGCCCACCACTGCCGCCAGCACAGGGACAACACCCGGCCCCAAGGCCCGCTCACCTCCAGGGCTCGCTGCCTGCGCTGGTGCCAGGAGGTCCTCGTTGCGGCTCACCTTCTGCTGCACCTTCAGGCGGGCCAGCTCGGCCTCCAGCCGGGCCCGGTGCCGCCGGGCCAGCGCCTTCCAGCGGCCCCCACACTTCAGGCCCTTGCCGAAGAGCAGGTCGTACACCAGCACCTGCGGGGACGTGGGTGAGCCTGGACTCGCCGCCCCGGGCCCCGCTGCCGAGGGGCTGCCCCCGTCCCTCCCTTACCTTCGCCAGCTGCGGGGGCAGCTTCTTCTCAGCCTGCAGCAGCGCGGCACCGGCCAGCAGCTTCTCCAGCACCGGGGAGTAGCGGAGGGTCTCGGACACCAGGGCGTACAGCTGCCGGACGTGCTGTGGGGAGGTCAAGGGCTGTCCGGGGATGGGGACAGGGCCCCCCACCGGCCCCTTGGGCCTTCCTGCCTCGGGCCTAACCCCCCTCGGGCCTAACCCCCCTCGGGCTTCCCCGCCTCGGGCCTAACCCCCCTCGGGCTTCCCCACCTTAGGCCTAGCCCGCCTCGGGCCTCCCTGCCTTAGGCCTAACCCCCCTCGGGCTTCCCTGCCTTAGGACTAACCCCCCTCGGGCCTAGCC
>VYXH01010650.1:131806-149861 GCA_013397275.1 Burhinus bistriatus | reverse complement strand
TATCAACTCTACCAAAACTATGCAAGTGAAGCTAAGAAAGATGCAAGTGGAGCTTTTGTGTATCACAGTAAGGCCTTAGTCAAGGATTGCCGGGGATTTAACCCTTTCAAAAGGGCAGCCCGGCCCGGGCGAGAAGGGCTTTGCTTCTGGGGAGCTCAGAGCTGGCCGTGAGGGGTGACGGGGAGCCGGCTCAGCCGAGATCCGGCAGCGTCCCGGCCCCTCCGACACGTCCTTGAAACCCTCCCGACACCCTCCGGCATCACAGATGAGGAGCTCCAGCCAGACTAACTCCAGGGACATCGGGATCAGCAGGCAAGCAGCAAGAGTGCTGCAGAAAGCACGCTGCTTGCTGGTGAGGTTTGCGGATGACGCCAAACTGAGTGGGGAAGTGGACACTCCGGAAGGCAGAGCCACCCTGCAGGAAGACCTGGATAGGCTGGAAGAGTGGGCTAACAAGCACCTTATGAAGTTCAAAGGGACAAGCGTAAGGTCTTGCACCTGGGAAAAGGTAACCCAGGAGTGCAGCACAGGCTGGGATCTACCTGACTGGGGAGCAGCTCTGTGGAAAGGGACCTGGGGTGGACAAGAAGCTCAATATGAGTGAACAGTGTGCTGCTGTGGCAAAGCAAGCCAACAAGATGCTGGGTTGCGTTAACAAGGGCATCACCAGCAGAGATAAAGAAGTTGTTATCCCACTGTACTTGTGTACACTGTCGCTTGTCAGGACACACCTGGAATACTGTGTTCAGTTTTGGTCCCCACTATACAAAACAGATGTGGACAGGCTGGAGAGGGTCCAGAGGAGGGCCACCAAGATGATCTAAGGACTGGGAAGCCTGCCATGTGGGGAAAGGCTGAGAGAACTGGGTTTGTTCAGCCTTGAGAAAAGAAGGCTTAGGGGAGACCTTATCACCACGTTCCAGTGGTGGCTACAAAAAAGATGGAGACTCCCTTTTTACGAGGAGTCATGTGGAAAAGATGAGGGGTATTGGGTGCAAGTTATTGCAGGGGAGATTCTGTATGGACACTAGAGGAAAATTTTTTACAATGAGAACCATCGGCCATTGGAATAATATCCCCAGGGAAGTGGTGGATTCCCCAACATCGGACACTTTTAAGGTTCGGCTGGCCAGGGTGCTGGGCCATCTTGTCTAGACCGTGCCTTTGCCAAGAAAGGTTGGACCAGATGATCCTTGAGGTCCCTTCCAACCGGGGATTCTGTGATTAGATCATTCTGTGAAATACCATTGCTTTGCAAAGTTTCACTGGGATGTGGGTGTTAGGGATTAGTCTGATCATGTTGTACCCCAATGACTGAAGGGTGTAAGAATCTCGTGTAAAGCCACATTTGGATGCCCCAATTTGGCGGGGACACCTCGTGTGCCGGAATAAATATTTACCCTAGTCATGGTGTATTTTGTGTCCTAGCCTCTCCTCGGTCAGCACAGGCCAGTTTGGTGACAAGCCCTAGGAATGGGTCCCCGGTGACTGTGGTTAGCGGTAATGCTGACTTGCCAAGGGAGCTGCCCCCGGGCTGTGCGCAGGGTGGCTGAGCCAGTCGGGCCATGCTCCCCACTGTGTGCAGGCGTCCGGCCCTGCTCCCCTCACACTGCCGGGCACAGTGTCCCACCCAGGCAGGCTGTGCACATGGTTCCCTGTCCCGGCTCACATCCTTGAGCCGCTGGAAGAGGCACTGCCCCGGGCAGGCCAGTGTCCTCCCACTGGGGGCTGACCTCTGCTGCCTGGCAAACCGCGCTCTGCCGCTGCTTTTTTGACTCCCATTTTCCCCTCCCAGCAGCCCCTCTGCAGAGCACTGCAGCTGCCCACTCAGCTCCAGCTGCGGTCGATTCCTCAGAGGCAGTACCCATGTTAGCCAGCAGTCAGCTCACCTAACACAAACTCTATTTATTCAGAAGAAAGACATGTGAACACAGACCCCTGGATGCTCATGGCTTGTGCTTTTCAGACAGGTGCTCCTTTCCATAGGGAGATCTTCGCAGGCCGTGTTTTAGGCTTTTGGGTCAGCCTGCTGTACTGGGGATGGGGATTCACAGGTCAAAACTGACATTTTATGCTCTTAGGAGAGAAGGGAAGGACCCTCCTGTGCTGCTGAAGCTTACTCTGCAGTACCACAGCTTCCACGGGAGGACAACCCTGCACACAGCCTGACTCCCCTCTGCTGTGGACCCTCGGGACGCAGCCACAGCCCTCCCTGGCCACAGCCTCGTCCCGCTGGGCAGGCTATGGCTTCGTGGGTTCCTCTGGGGCAGGATGGTTGTACAGCGCCTGGGGGTGCCGGCTCATAGTGGGCACGGGCAGGATGATGGGGGGGGAGAAGGGCCCTCGCTCCGGCCAGCACAGGTCTACGATGGGGTAGAGCTGGCCCTGGAACTCCGCCTGGAAGGTGTAGATGGGGCTGAGCTCGTTGGGGTTGTCGGCATTGTAGAAGGTCAGCTCGCCCTTCTCGTAGTGCAGGTAGATGCCAATGCGCTGGGGTCGGGTGGTCAGCGGCAGTGTAGCCCGCGGGGTGCTGAAGGCCTCGTAGACCTTCCCTTCCTTCAGGCCGATGAGCCACACGCCGTTCTCAGGAGATTTGCTGAGCTTCCCTTTGCGGCTGACTGTGCCCTTGATGATGCCCACACGCCAGTGGTTCCTGGTGCCCACAATCACCTCCCAGTAGTGCTGGCCGCAGGAGAAGCCCTTGCAGGTGAGGATGCAGTTGCTGGAGTTGAAACGCTTAGGGTTGCTGTCCCGGCGCTGGTAGAGCCCGCACTGCACCACCGTGTCACCCTTGAAGAGCTCCAGGAGGGGATGCGCTGTCACCGGGTCCAGCTTCAGTGTCTCTGGAGCTAGAAGGAAAGCAGGCAGGCTCCAGGCACACTAGCAGGCAGGGGTCCGGCTCCGGGTGACCCCGGGGGCTGGCACAGCCAGACAAGCTGGCACTGCTGA
This sequence comes from Burhinus bistriatus, assembly GCA_013397275.1. Classification (NCBI taxonomy): domain Eukaryota; kingdom Metazoa; phylum Chordata; class Aves; order Charadriiformes; family Burhinidae; genus Burhinus; species Burhinus bistriatus. Next base: position 146,912 of record VYXH01010650.1, on the reverse strand, counting down.
GCTTTAAGCAGCTGGAGCGTTATGCCAGAGCAGGCTGCTACCAGCATGAGACACGGCCAGCCACTGCTCCAGGAGCTCTCCTGGGGGTGAGGAGCACACAAGCAGAGAGCAAGACAGAGGCCAGGGCACTGCGACGCTGGCTGGGCAGCCTGTCCCATGCGCCAGTGAGCCAGGGCACCGGGCGTGCTGCCAGCGGGGCAGGTGGGTACCTGGTAGGACGCGGCGGTGCAGGCGCTTCCACACAGTCATCTTGATGTCATCTTGGTGGAAACACGGCTTGAAGGACACAGGACTAAAGGTGCCATCGCTTGGGTGCAGGCTGGGGAGCTCTGACCTGGAAAGACAAGGGCAGCGATGACACAGGTGACAGAGACAGTGTGTGACCTGTTCTCACCTGGCTGCTGTGTATGATGGAGCCACTGGTGTCTCAGCAGCTGCTCTTGCCCTCTTCTGGGGCAAAGTGCGTGGCTGTGGCTGTGGCTGTCCATCACAACAGCAGTGTCCATGTGAGGCTGCCCCAGCAACGCGGAGCTGCCTGCTGGCCTGGAATCTCTAGCCCTGGTGCAGAGGCACTGCCAATCCCATTGCTGCTGGGTCTCACCACTCACCTGAACTGGGAGGAGCCGTATTTCTGGAAAACACAGAAGAGAGAGTCAGTGGGTGGGAGACTGGCCGAACGGCAGCTCCACTCATCCATGCCCTGGGCTGGAGAGGCCAGGGCTCTCCTCTCCTGAGAGAGCTACGGGCATCGCCTCTCGCGGGGACAGGTCTCTCCCACTGGAGGAAGCCTTGGCTGGACAGAGGGCACCTACATCTCACTTCTGGTGCTGTCCCAGCTATGCTTGGTGAGGGTACCCACTGCCCAGGACGGGGCACAGGACTATGAGCAGCAGGCTCAGGGCTGGGGAGCCTGGCTGACCCTCGCCGCCTTCACTAACAAGTGCACTCACCCGAATGAAATCAAGCTGGCTTTCATTGCCAAGTGCCTCCAGAGAGCTCTGCATCTCCTTAAGCCTCTGCAGGGCATCTGATGTCTGCTTGACCTGGGACTCAATGGAGGTGATGAGCTGGGCTGCCTTCCCCTCGATGCTCTCCAAGAAGGTGGCCTTCTCCTCGTCGATATACCTGTGAAGCTCCTGGAACTCCTTCCGGATCACCCACTTGAAGACATCCGCCTCATTCTGCCGGGAGATAGCAAGTGGCTGTGCAGGACTGCCTTGCTCCATCCGCTTTTTAGTTTCAGAGATGCCACCGGCAATGTCAATGTGTCCTACCAAGCCACCCTCCACTGACTTTCCAAGTAAAGAGCAGCTCTGCATAGCAGGCTAGATGTTGTTTCATCCTCCTGTCCTCAGCAGCTCACCACCACAGCATCCCTGCCTTACACCTCTCACCTCTCCTCCCCCATATTTTGATTTTCTGATGTCCCAACCAGCTTCATCAGAGCTTTGAAAGAGCTCTTGGATCCCTCTGCTCCCAGGGAGAAAGCGCAGCTCCAGTTGCATTTGGGTTGAGCCCTTCTGAGGAGCCCCACTGGGAAGCTTTAGCCTCAGAGGGGATGCCAGGAGGCCCCTTGGAGACATCTATGCTTAGAAACAGACACGTAGCTAAACCAGGCATAAACACAGTGTGAATCCACTGGCGTTGCTCTGACTGGGAAGCCTGCTCCGAGTGGGGTCCTTTCCACCTGTTATGTCCCCACCTCCAAGGACGTTGGGTCAAACCAGCTCCGAGTGGTGCTCCTGCCAGGACGCTCAGTGAGGGTTACATCACCCCTTCCGAAAACAGGGCTGTGCCACCAGAGAAGGCTACATCACACTTCCCGAAAACAGATCTATGTTTAATCCCTGAGTTCCGTGGAGAACACAAACCTCAGGGAACAGGGTGGAAGATAAGCCCTGTCTGCTATCCCAGGGAAGGGGGAAGAGAAGGAGAGGAGCAGAGGAGTGAGCCAGGGAGACCCAGGAGCAGAGGCTGCTCCAGGGGCTGTGTGAGACATAGAGGACTTGGGGACACAGGCTCCCTTGGCACATGACACTCACTGTGATGCGGCTTTTGTTGTTGATGAGCTTGCTGAAGTGTTCATCCAGGTTCTTCTTGTACTGGTGGACATCAGTCAGCAGCACAGACAGCTCCTCCTGAAAAGACAGCACCTCTGGAGGACAGACCTCTGCAGCAGCCTCCTTGATTGCAGGCAGTGCTTGTCAGCCCTTCGAGGAGCACATGGCCCTCAGAAGCCATGTTCTCCTAAGCTTCCTCTAAGCTTTCTGAGGCCCTGCACGTCCTGCTGATCTTTACTCTCTTGATCTAGAGGATTTGGGGTTGCCCGAGGCAGGAGAGCACTGAGAGCATGGCCCCGATCTAGACGTTGCTGACCAAATACTCTTGCCAGGAGCACCATGTCTCCACTCCCATTCCCACCCCTCCGTATCTCACATCTCGTGGTGGCTTTGCACCAGGCAAGAAGCCACAAGGCAGCACCAGGCCAGCAGCACCCCGCCCAGTGCCGGTGGTGGGAGCCTGGCTGAGGTAGGAGCATTTCTGGTGCCTCCTGCTCTTATCTCCCCAGTGTCAGGAGCAGAGGGGACGGGTGGCCCTGTGCTTTTCCATTCCTGGGGCTCTCATGTGATGCTGGGCAGGGGACACCAGCTGTTTACTCTGCCTGGCTGGGGCTCCTGTTTCCCTGCCTCCTGCTCTCCTGTGGCACCTCGCCTCAGCCCTTATCTCCAGACTCTCTTTGATGGTATTTGGAAACAGCCTTGAAAGGCCCTGCCGGCACTCCCTGACCCCCAGCTCTCTCCACCGCAGTTCAGCCACCAAAACCACGAGCCCACTCAGCTGGGGACGTGCTCAGCCTGAGAAATGGCTGTCCCCTAGCCCAGGGACCCTGCCCCACAAATGGCTGTGCCGTGGAACCATGCTCCCCACACTAGCATCATTTCCAGCCTGTCCCTTGAAGGAGAGGGGACATTTGGTCAGCAAGCACTGCAGGTGCCCTCACCCCCACCCCTGGAGCCCCAGCCAACTCGACCTGCCAACCTTCATACGGCAGTAAGCAGTAGAGATGGGGGTGATCTTGTGCTGGCGGTGGTTGCCAATGGTGCCGCACAGCCCGCAGATCACCTCTTGGTCAGCCTCACAGAAGAGACTGAGGGGGTTGTGGTGCGTTGGGCAGGACTCCAGGGTGGGCTCTGCCTCGCCCCGGCTCTGCAGCGCCTCGATGACACGGGCCAACGTGACATTGGGTGGCGAAGCGCTGCAGTCCACGGTTTGGCGGCACACAGGGCACAGGAACTGCCCGTCCAGCTCTCCGGAGAGTGACACCACACAGGACTTGCAGTACGAATGCCCACACTGCAGCATCAGGGGCTCCTTGAAGACCTCCAAGCAGATGGGACAGAGCAGCTGGTCCTCCAGCTCATTGATGCTCATCTTCCGAGCCATCCTGCCACCTTCCCACGCAGCAGCACAGACCTGGCCTGGGAAACATGGGTGGGAGATCAAGGTCTGTTCCAAGAGCAAGATAAGCAGAGAGGAGAGACGACAGAGAGAAGGTGATATGGAGAGACAGCTCCACCTCCCCAGCAGCAGCGCAGACAGTTGCAAACTCATCATTAGGCTTCACACAAAGTTTGAGATGCTTGTTTTAACCTGCCATGGCTTTGGGCTCTGGCGACATGAGACCACACCTGCCCATGCCTGTGCATCAAAAGGGTGCCTAAGGTGTCAGAAGGGACCACCAAGCTGTTCCCCATCTTGGGCCTTTGCCTGGCAGAGGTGTCAGACTGCAGACCTGCCTGTGTGTCAGGGCTGGAGACAGAGCCGAGAGGGATTTTCTGCTGAAAAATTCCAGTATTGACCCTGGCCTGTATGAACTTCTACACATCTCTTTGGGATCATTGTCTCAGTCACGGATATCCTCAGAAGGATTGGCAAGCGATGCATCTAAGCAAAAGCGGAAGGAAATCATAAAGAGCATATTTATCTAGGAGACAGAGACAACCACCACACGGTAAACACCCATGAGGCTGGATTTGACCGATACGAGGGTTGGGAAGCTGAGGCGCAGTGAGCAGGGCTGCAACTGCAGCTCACACCCTGGAAACACACTGCAGTCTCTGGTCCCTGCAGCACTCCACGCTCTGGGTCAGCACTCCCAAGAGACACAAGCCCAAACCCCAGCCTCTCCTGCCAGCCCTGGGGTTGCACGTGGCCAGCCTGTTGAACAACTTTGTTCAACAGGTTTGTGCAGCATTTCTGCCCCCGCTCTTCCCGGCACTGTGGGATACAACTGCCAAGATCCTGGGGAAGTCAAAGACATGACCTGAAGTTGAAGAAAATAAACCTGAAGTCAGAGACTTGGTAATTTCCCTGGGGAAAGGGGAGGCAGTGACCTGAGCTCGACTTTTATCATACATTGCTATAGGAGCTTGGTGAATCAAGGAAAGGTTGAACGTCAGCCTGTGACCCATCAGACACCATAGGACCCTGTATGGGGGAACCAGCTTCAGCTGCTCCCTCTGCTCCCACAGAAACATCTCCCAGAGACCCAAATAGCAGCCTCCTGCTCGCCACACCACTCACGTGTTCTGTACTGCTTCCTCCTGGCCCCGGCTCAGGCTCCACTCGTCCCGGTGCACCGAGTCTGATGGATGTCACTCGGCTTCTCTCGATCAAGCTGAAGATTTCCACCCCATCAAAGGGGTGGACAAGGCAGGTGGCAGGACCGGCGGCCCCTTGGCGGGACAGGGAGCCGAGCTGCTCCCCTCCTGCAGCCTCAGCCCCGCCGGGGATGTCCCTGCTTGCCGGGGAGAGGCCAGGCAGCCTCTTGTCCCCCTCTCCTGCTCGGAGGATGGTGACACACCCCCACGAAGGGCTGCCCACTGCCCCCTCGCGCAGGTACACACATCATATGACTGGAGTGTTGATAAGAGCCGGTGGTGTTTGCCTCCCTGAGCGGCCTCCCCGAGTCCTGCTGGGCTTTCACTGCTCGAGTCAGCGGAAATGTCCTCACCAACACCCCTTCTCATCAACCGAAACTCTTTTTTTGGTTGAAACAGTGGGGTTGTTTGTTTGGAGAAAACCTTCCTTTCTTTTGGAAAAGACCAGATGGAAACCCAAAGCGTCGCTCCTCCAGCGTGGGGCAGGGCACACGCGTCCCACTGTGCAAAAAATGGTTTCTCGTGTAATTACTCTCGGTTCTTGACTTGCAGCCAGCCTGTGGCTTCCCTCTCAGCATCGCCCGGGGGAGCTGGGGATGAAGAGGGCTTCTCAGCCAGGAGGGTCCAGCCCTGGGGAGGCCGCGGGGTGGGGGGAGCGGGGAGAGAGGTTAATGGATCAGCCCGGGGCTCCCCCCGCGGCCGCAGGCTGAAGGCGCTGGGTCTCGGGGCTGCAGTGAGGCCGGAGGCGGCAGCACCCCTTCCCCGGAGGGGCTGCTGGGCAGGACAGCCACATCCCTCCCTCAGAGAGGCCTCTCCTGCAGCCACAGGAGCGCCCAAGCCCAGGCCCCCAGCCCGCGGGCCCAGCTCAGGGGAGCGGGCCCAGGCCGGTGGGTGCGGTGCTGGGGCTGCTGCCGGCGCCCCGGGGGAAGGGGGGAACCCGGTCGCGGCCTGCGAGCAGCCACGCCCGGCGGGACCCTCCGCGGGTGTCCCTGAGGGAAACAACGCCCGGAGGAGGCTGCTCAGCCCCGCGGGCCCGCTGCGAACGGCGGGGCGCCGGGGCAAGGCCGCGCTACCGGGGCTCCGCCTCCGCCGGGGAGGCGGGGACTACATCCCCCAGCGTGCACTGCGCAGCCCTGTGACGTTCCCACCGCCCATTGGCCGATAGTTGCGCGGAGGCGTGTCCTCCCCCGAGAGGCGCCGGCGCGGGGCCGCTTTGGCAGCGTGCTGGGACGCGGTCGCTCCTCGGAGCGCGATTGGCTGAAGGCGCAGCGTGTTGTGGGCGGTGATTGGTGAAGAAGGCGGGGGGCGGGGTGAGGTGAGGCGCTGAGGGTGATGGCGGACGGCGAGGCGAGGGCCGGGTCTGGGCCCGGGCGGAGGCCGCGGCCGGCGGGACAGGCCCCAGCTGCCTCCCCTTTGCAGCGGCTGGCGCAGGCCCGGGGTCTGCGGGACCTGAGTGGTGATGGCGGGGTGCTCAAGGAGGAGCTGCGCCCTGGCAGCGGGCAGGCTGTGCCCCCAGCCGCCTCCGTGGCAGGTAGCGCTGGGCAGGCCCAGGGCCTGTGTACGGCCCGGGCGTCTGTGGGAGGCTGTGTGGCAGCAGCTGGGCACCCCACTGGCACAGGGCCCAGCCTGCCTTTCACACCTTTCTCAAGGCCCTAGGCCCTCTTGTGCTGTGCTGCCAGCCGGGCGTCCCGCAGTGAGCGCTGGGTGAGCTCCCAGCTCCGCTCTCCAGGGCCTTGGGTGCGCCCTGCGATAAGATCATGGCCTGCCTCGTGGGTGCAAGCCTGCAGGCTCCACTGACCATCTCCTGAGCAGCTTTCTCTATAAACGGCAACTGTTAAATTTAACCTGTGGTTAGCAGGACTAAGAAAACCTAAAATCCTTGGAAGCATAGGCTGAAGCTGGGGTCTTGTGCTCCTTTATGTCATTCATGTCCCAGTGCAAAGTCCTTGCTTTAGTCTGTGTGGCTGGGCCTGAAGTGTGTGCTGGGGAAAATGGAGAGGGCAGAACATGCTGTAAAGATCCCCCGAGCCTCTAATGTTGAGGTGCTGGTGGCTGGCGAATCCGAGTGCTTTGGCCTTCAGCATGAAATGAGAACAAAAACTTAAAAGTGCTTATATTGTGCAGTAGTATGGCTTTCCGATTCAGAGACTGCTCTCCCTTATCAGTGTTTTAGTACTTGGGATACTCTGTTTAACTTCTTGTGGCTATCAGATTAAATGAAAGGGCATCCTGACCTTGAGAAAAGCAGGATTTCCAGGTCCCACCTCTGCTCAGTACAGAGAAGAAGTTTGAAGCTGAAAGTGGTTCCTGTAGTGCTAGGGTCTGGTGCTGTGTCAAGGGAAGCCTGTTGGAGTGGGTTTTCTAATTGAGTGAGCACTGGAGTTCCCTGTACAGCTCCCCAGGGAGCACCCAAGCTTGGAGGCATACGTTTCCCCCTTTGTTTCTTTTTCTAGGGTTCCAGCTTTGGTTGGCAAAGGCTTGATTACATATTTCTGCAGATAATTGGGGCATTTTAATTTCTGCAGGTGAAGCTTCCATTCCAATTCTTAGAAACACAAAATCACATCTCTTGGTTAAACAGCTGCTTCACAGTCTTGATGCCTTTCTTATTTGGTGTTGATGTTAAAACACAATCAACACCACCTGGCTGTTTGGATATGACCAGGTTTTTGGTACAAAGACAAGGTAGTTCGTGCTGTCTCTGCTGTTCTACGGCAGAAGGAAGGAAGAAAAGCAGGATAAAAGGATGATGTTGCAAAACCAACTCCTGGTGTGCTTCCGATGGTACTGTTACTGGATACGAAATCATACTCTTGATTTTCTCTTGTCCTTGCTTTGGGCTGCAGTGAGGTACTCCGGGTACCTGGAACACTGGGATGAGCCCTTCTGCACAAGTGGCTACAGCAAGTCTCCTAGGCTGATGAAACTTGGAAAAGGTAGGTTTAAGCCCAAGTTTGTACTGGGACTCAGGATTATAAAGACCAGCCCATTAAGACCTGTCAATTTAAATGCTGTTTAGTATCTTGACGTTATTTGAAACCTTTAAAACTTGTTAATGGTGTCCAAAAGCCTCCTGCTTCACACAGGCGATAGTCAATCTGGAACTGATCGCCCTCTGCCCCCCTTGACTGTGGGAGTGAGCAGCAGTGCCCATGCTGTTCGTGGCAGCGGCGGTGGTTGCTGCCTGCTCTGAAGCTGCTGCTTGCCTTGATGATTTTAAATCACGTGAGAGGAGATGTCACTGTTTACTGTGTGCTTGGTCTCACAGCAGACTGCCTTCATAAGCCTTAACAGGGGGCAGTTGACCATTGTAGTTGCTGAGATATGAGCTACCAAGGATCTTTTTCCTCTAGGCTTTTGGAGAAATTGTTGTTTGGAGTCTGAGGGGGTTTCCAGGTTTGTGATTCTCATGACCTGCCATTTCTTGTTGTGACAGACATTACACTGGTGGGCCTGGGAATTGGCCTGCTGACAATGAAGAAAGGAGAGGTGGCAAGATTTGTCTTCACGCCAGATTACGCCTATGGGCAGCAGGGCTGTCCTCCTCTCATTCCCCCGAACGCCACGGTCATGTTTGAAGTGGAGGTGCTGGACTTCCTAGACTCGGATGAATCTGACACATTCTTTGAGTTGACTGCTGTGAGTTGCCTTAATAGGGTTCAAGACCTAAATGTGGAGGCTAAAGCTTTGTGGTCTTTCCTTCTAGTTGCTGTTGCTCATGTATTACATATGTTTAGCTTAATTGCAGGTGCAGTTATCCAGACCCTGGGCTGCTAGCTCCACTCTGATACACGCATGCCCTATAGCGCTGCCCCTGCACGCTTTGCTCTGTTTGCGCTCCAGTGCAGAGGGAGAAGCTGGCTGCTGCCTTTGTTTGCTCCCGTGAGCTGGAGTCAGTGGAACGACTTCCATTTATTTTTAGCTTTATGAGAAACCTCATGGCTTCACTAGAGGGCACCCGTTTCCAGGAATTTCTCTGAAGGAACAGTAATGAGCTGTCTGTAAAAATCCTGTTCAGGCTGCCGCGTTCGAGTGCCCCCCTCCCCTCACCCCCTACCCTTTGTCTCTACTTCTTGGCTGCTCTCCCAAGTGCTCCTTCACTGTTCGCTTTCTTCCCTGGTGAGTTACGGTGTTATTGTTAATTCCCCCTTTTCATGTAAAGGGCTTTGGGCTGTGGTTGTGGGTCAGTGAGTGGGGCACAGGCAGCAGTGCGGATAGGGGAGGCCCTCCTCATTCCCTCCTGCTGCTGCACAGGCCACTTTGTCTGCATGTAGCACTGTGAGCAAACAACACTTGCTGCATGAGAGCTTACTCCCCTTCTTGCCAGTTGCCCACGCTTTCTGGCTAACTGGCCTCTCTCTGTGAGCTGGTTCAAACTTGGAAACCCAGGAGAAAACTTGTCCCTGGATTTTTATCTTTTGTGGTATTGTTGGAGTTGGGTTTTTTGTTTGTTTGTCTGGGTTGATGTCTTGGGTGGGTGTCAGGCTGGTCCTGGAGCTGGCCTGAGGCAGCTACCCTGGGTGATGCTGAGCCATTCAATCAGCTTCACCTTTTGTGCCAGCAATAGCGTTTGTGCTGTCTGCTCTGTGCTCTGAGTTGGGCAGGATTTAAGAACAACATCCTACTTTGTTTTGTTTTGTTTTTTCCCCTGCCCTGGAGTCCATTTGGTCCTGGTGAGCTTCCTGACCAGGTTGGTAGCAGTCTTCAGCAGGAGTTATCAGCACAAGAAAGGTGGCGTGTTTCAGCCTGGCAAAGGGAAATGCCACGTGGTGGTGGCCTGGCTGGACGCTGCAGGGGCCTTGGCAATGGCCTGGCTCCTCCTCTGTGAATAGAATGGGACTCTGCAGGACTCTCCTGTCTGAGCTCTCTGCTTGTTTTCTTTTGTTTGAGCTGAAATTCAGGTATTTCTTTACACAGGAGCAGCAGGATACATTTCCGCTACAAAAGGTGTTGAAAGTGGCAGACACAGAGAGAGAGTTTGGCAACTACCTCTACCGCAAGCAGCACTTCAAGGGTGCCAAAGACAGATACAAAAGGGTATGACACCAGAAAAAATGTTTTCCATTGTGAAAAGCTGTGAAAGCAATGATTATTAAGTTCTAGCTCACCACAACAAGTACAATCTAGAGATCAAATAACTTCATTTTATTTTCCAGGCATAGTTTGTTATTTAAGAACAGATCTTAAACACCTGCTTTTGTGGGAACAGCAATGGTAAATGAAGGCGGAGAAGGGTTAGCAGAAATATGCAGAACCCTTTTCTTTCATGCCTGCTCCCTGTGGGCTCTAGCCGAGATGGAAGAGTACGTCTCAGCAGCTGTGTGAGCCCTGAGTAGTTTGCGTGGCTGACTGCTGAACCGGAGCTTTTCAGGCCAGCTTCTGCTGGGAGATGTTACAATGCGGCATGGCTTTGTGTTGCAGCAGCATGCTGGTTAATGCTTTGAGAAGCAGTCTAGACTCCCCGCCTCCTGGAAACAGAGATATTGCTGGCATCCTGGGCACTCTACTTCTAGCCTTCCAGTTGGGAATTGCACAGTACTCGAGGTTGGTAGGAACCTCTGGAGGTTGTCTAGTCCAGCCCTCTGCTGAAGGAAGGTCAGCCACAGCAGGAGGCTTCCCGGGACTCTATCCATTCAGGTTTTTAACATCTCCAAGGATGGAGACTCCACAGCCTCTCTGGGAAGCAAAATACTCACTTGTTCCAAAACTGGAATGCATCTGCCTTAGTTTCAGAAGTAGTGAGGTTTTGTAAGATTTTTCTAGGGTTGCTTTTTCTTGGTATTTCTTTGTAATAAAAATAATGTAAATTGCCTTTCTTCTCCCTGTAGGATTTCTCTTCTGTTTTTGGCCTTAAAATCTGGGTGTAGTATTTTTATTCTGCTGCTTTGAAGTACCTTGATAGGTTCCTAAACCTGTAGTCCTATGGCTGAGCTGGCTAGTTGTGCTGATAATGCCATGCAGTGTATTTAGAGTTTTGGTGATTACTATTTTTAACTGACCTAGGTAAACAGAAACATGGGTGTAGCTGGCTGATGAGATGGATTTCTCACTTTCCGTAACAGATGTGTTGTGCTCTGGTTCTTTTTTCCTGTCTGCTCAGGCATTCTCCATCCTTGGTCGCAGCCCTTCCAGTAAGGTGGAGCAGTGTCAGATCAATGCTTCCAAGTTGCTGGTGCTTCTCAATCTCTCGCTTACTTACCTGAAACTGGAACAACCTGCCAGAGCTTTGGTATATGGGGAGAAGGCCTTGGAGATTGACCAAAGAAACGCCAAAGCACTGTTCAGGTGTGGCCAGGTGGGCAAAAATAAATTCCTCTGGTAGCCACATCAAGGAATGCCCCAGTCTGGCTGTGGAGAGAGCCTCGGATGAACCGAGGAGAACCACTAAATTGTGGGCCAGGCCTCCTAAGTTGCTGCAGCAGTCAGGATGGTTTGTCTGCATTTGACCTTTTGGAAATTCTGCCTCTCTGTAAAACTGTCACAGAGATCTTTTGATGGGGGATTCCTGAGCTACCTGGGTCTGTCTCAGAAATGTTTGTGGCTGCACATGCTTCAGTCCTGAAGAATGGCAGTGAGTCTATATTTATCTTGCGACGCATCTGTCTTCTTTCAATGGCAGGCTTGTCTCCGCATGACAGAATACGAAAAAGCACGGGATTTCCTGGTCAGAGCTCAGCACATACAGCCGTTTAACCACGATATTAACAACGAGCTGAAAAAGTTGGCAAGGTGAGAGAACTCCTTTCCGTCCCTGTGGAAGAGAGTGCTGGAACACCCACTCAAAAATATTTAAAATGTTTTTAAAAAAACAAGCCAAAATGCCAAACTTCTGGGTTAGTAAGTGACTTGGGAAAAATGCAGAAGGTTTCTCTTAGTGTGGAGACAGCTGATGCAAACATTTTGCAGATGCAGTGCTTACAGGTGATAGGTGAGAAGCTGAGAGCACCCGCTCTCACCATAGTTTCTCTGGGGGGATGTGTGTGCTGTGCACCTTGCGAGTAGGTAGGTCCAGGGTGATGACGGAGACAGGCTGCTGAAATACCTCAATGCCAATGAAATGCAGTAGGCTAGCACTCAAGCAGATAATGTTCTGGGTTAGTAAGTATGACTTTTTTTCCCTTTAAGATGTGTTGGTTAATTACAGCAGCTCTTCTGCACTGCAAGTTCAGTGCACAATGCTACAAATCTACTGTTTGTTAAAAGTGAATTTCTTGCTGCCTTGGAGGTAATAAGTGAGCAATCCTGAGGGCAAACTTTCCCTGCGCCTGCAGGCTGAGTACAGCACAATCCTGCCAGCTTTAGTCATGCCCTAGCCCCATCATAACATGACTAACGCTAGTCTCTGCCCTCATGTTCTTCCCTTTGAAACTGGCAAAAGCACTAGCTGGTTCCCAAAAGCGTGTGCTGTACTTCTGGCACTGTTCGCAGACGCAGAAGGCGATGCAGTCCCCAGCTTCAGAGATGACAAAGCAGCCCTTGAATACAAACCCTGTTCTTTTGTGTGTCGCTGTTAGGCATTTGCAAAAAGGCTTGTAGGCAGCAGTAACATCTCTTATTAGAGTAGTTGGTGCGGTTGGAAAAGCCAGTCTTGTGAGCAGAGCGCCTTCATCAGGTAGTGTTCTGGTAGAGGGCTGTCCTTGCACATGGGTGTCCTATATATCCACGTTGTCTTTAACAGTCTGTGATAACACCAAGTCTTCAGACTTGTTGTGTTACTTCTGAAGTACAAAGAACTGGAAGGCAGTATTAGCTGCTGGTCTGGAAATCTGAAATAAACCACTTCTGTTCATCCTGATCTGCCTCTGGGTACGTAGCTACCAAATTTCTAGGTAAGCGCAAGTGGTTGTAAAATAGATCTGGATGTCTGGCTAGCTACTCTTGGAGGCTTGGTACGTAGGTAGTGTCCAAAGACCCCTGGTACAGTGCTAGAAGTCCTGACTCTGGAAGCTTCATGTGTTCCCTTAGACTTGTTTGAAATATGTTGGTAAGGAAAAGAGAAATCTTGCTAATAATATTGAGGTTGTGCTGCCAGGAAGCAACAAGGCATTCTGCCTTCGGGGAAGAAGCAGGCAGGCTTGGTGGCTCAGACTCTGGAGATAGCAGCACGTACAGCTAACACGTGTGTCAGTAAGCTGAGTACACGTTAAACCACTGTTGTCTTGGAGTTTCTGCTTCAGTGCCAGTTAAAATTGGGGTATTTCTTGTTTTTACTGTGACAAAGTGGAATTAATATAAAAGAGATGAAGACAACGTTATCAGATGTTGTTAATTATGCCATACTGTAGTCCTGTAATGTTGCCAAACTGCCTTGCCTGGGAAAACTCGTAATGTGATCTGGCAAATGCTTCAGAAGTGGAATATGAATCAAAATCTTGGTCTTAGAGGATTTTCACTTCCTTACTGAGTACATTTATACTTTGCAAAAAGGAATGTTGTGTGTTAATCAACAGCTACCTTTTGCTGTCTAAAACAAAACTTTGAAAAGCATCTGTTTAACAGCTGAACCAGGTTCTTGGCAAAATTCACTTCACTGGAGAACAACAGGCAGAATCCAGGGGGAGGATTTTGTGGAACACGTGTCTGGTACAAGCTCTAGTGGTCTTGTTGGTGCAAATTCTGCTGCTGGGTTTGACATTTTTACTCGACGGCTTGCATTGCATCAAATCCAGAATAAAATGGAGTTGTTCCAACATCTGGCATGAATCTGTACCTCCAAATGAGGGGCTCTTGAATTTCCTGCTGTGGTAGGTGTGTGAGCCTGCCATCCACAGTCTGGATGGGCATCCCTCATCTACTCAGTGTGGACAGTTGTAGCAACATCTGTCTGAGACTTAACAGAAGAGACTTGCTGGCTGGGATTTCACTGAACGAAACACTTTGAGGTTCTGGACCCAGGCGTCCTAATGGTAGGGGGCTGAGAGAGCATTAGCCAGTGTCACACTTGTGCTGTTTCTGGCGTGTTGCAACAAAAACTTTTGCTTTTCACCTTATATGGTAGCAGATGCAGGAAAGCTGACCATGTAGGCAGCCATTGATCCCTGGGATGGTGCCCAAACTGAGTCACCCTCTGGCTCAGGGATTCCTCACCAGTGAGACCTCATTACTGGTGAGGTGAGAGCACAGGGTGCAGAGAACGCTGTGCTTGGAGAAGCAGCGATTAAAATGGAGCAGTCTGGGAAGTTTTTGCCATGCTAATGTGATGCTGGCGGGAAAGTGGGAATAGAGGAACCATCTGCCCTTTCATCCACTTAGTCAGGACACAAACCTCTGCTGTCTCCTACCTATCCTCTCCCTAGATTCGGTGTCAGTGGTAGATAACCTGGAGTAGGGCACTTGGACGATGTCTCTTGCTAGGTGCTGAAGGAGCTTGCACAAGGAGTGGCACAAATGAGGAGACACGAAACTAGGCCACAGGATACAGGTGGGGGTTCCTCTGCATAATCACATGCTTGCAAAACTGGCATAGAAGGCATCTGGCTACCAAAAGTCAAATGATCTACTTAGCTAATAGTCACCAGCAGAGCAGAGACCCAAGGTCTGGGGATGAGGCACAATGTTTCCAGCTCTCCTTCCCTGACATGGTGGAAAGAAGGGCTTGGAGGAGCTGCCTCTCTGCTACCAGCACACTCTTACATTAGGCTAATGTATTTCTGTAGAAAAAATAATACTTATTTTCTGTATGTGGTACTGATGGGCAGGCAGTCCACAGCCTGTGATGCCATGCTGTGCTCTAATTTGCAGCTGCTACAAGGACTACATGGAAAAGGAGAAAGAAATGTGCTGCCGAATGTTTGGCCCTCTGAACTCTTCTTCTGGCTAACCAGAACTAAAGGTAATCAAGCTGTGAAAAAGGCTGAGGTCTCCCAAAAACCTCTGTTGTGTCTGAACTGTGTTTTCAGATGGGGAACCTGTTTCTCTTCTGCGTGAGAGGATTTTGGAGGCAAACTGTAAGGTAGCAGGAGTAGGTGGAGAGGAAGGGGCAGGGTGGTGAGGTGAAATGCTGCTGCACTGTTGGCTTAGGAAATCTTTCCTGCAAGGCAGGCTGGCGTGGGACAGGAACCTGAAACTGGCAGCACTTGAGTAAGTTTGGTTTTGTTGTTTCCTGTGCTGCTCATCTCAGCTATTCCTTGTCAGAGCCAGGGGGAGAAATAGCTGTGTAGTCTTGTTTCTCTGCCAATTAAAAGAAACAAACAAAAAAAAATGTTCCTGTCAAACTTAAGAATTGGATTTCCCCTCCCCTCCAGCACTCCTGTCTGGAGCTGTTGGAATGCCTCACTTCAGAAAAATCTAAATATTTTATTTCTGGGTTTTTTGAAATATTAAAAAACCTGTTTGTATAGAAAATTTCAAATAGATGTTTTGGACTCTTTAAAGCCTTAAATCTTCTAGCAAAATTGACGGGTTTATAAATGCACAAAGGCTCTTTGATCATTCTTTTTTTTTTT
>VYXH01010650.1:121435-131761 GCA_013397275.1 Burhinus bistriatus | reverse complement strand
TTTTTTTTTTTTTTTGTCAAAACCTTTTGAGGGGGTTGTATGGAGGAGTGGAAGCCTTCACTGGTCTCTTGCCTCAGGGTAAACCCTAGGGAAAGAGTTGCAGAAAATGACAGCAGCCTTCTATCAGAAAGCATCACCAGCTCAGGGCTGGCAGAGTTTGCCGCTGTTCTCTCTCATGCAATACAGGCAGTACCTCTTCTACTTGTGGAACATGAGTATTGGCAGCTTTGCCATCAGCAGCAATGCGAGTGCAGGGTGCAGGTCTGGTATTTTAAGGTTGGCTCTTTTGTCTGTGCTTGTGAGGGAGCTAAGGTGGTATTTGAGGAGGAGGTTTGATTGAACGGCTTCTTCCTAAAGCAACACAACCCTAAGCTGGCTGGACGTGCTTCCCTGCTGTAGCCTTCACCCTTGTGCCCCGGTCTGAGCTGACCGTGTTGCTAAACTGCCTGGGAGCAGAAATTCTTCTGCCCTGGATTCAGGATGAGACTGATCACATCTGTTAGCAGGTACCTACCCCCAGGCAAGTAGCTGTGAAAGGGGACTTAAGACTGATGTGTGATCTTGCCAGCGTGGGCAGGAAGTCCATGGCTCCGAACTTGGCAAGGAGGCTCCAATTCTCCACTTAGTGAATTTCAGAGACTCGCAGTGTGGAAACCTGTAGAACTCAGCTCTTGTGTCTGACGGGAGTATGTAGCAGTGCCTGACCTGGGATGCTGCTTGTGTTGGTCTGCACATCAACTGGCCCTGCTTTGTGGTGGGAACTCTGAATGAATGTGGTGGTCTGCTGGTTCACCAGACAAGTCCTCCACTGGTAAGGTTGTGTGGCTTCTTCTTTCCCAAAAAGCGTCTTGCAAAGATGCTGACTTCCATGCAGTTGGTGTGTTCTAAGTAAGCTATTGTTGTAAGTAAAACAGTGTCTTCACTTAGTGAAGACTGAGAAGGGCAAAGGGGAAGGGAAAAAGAGAAACCTCTGCTGGAGGCAAGCTTAAAGATTCGGCTGCACTGTTCATCAGCCAGAGTTTCTCCACTGACTCCTACTGATGCACATGTACAGCACTTTCCTGGAGTTCTCCTGCCTTACACAGCTGATGCACAGCTGTCAGTCAAAAAGATTTCTAACCTTCTTTGAAGTTGATTTTTAGTTACAGTATTAAAATAAAGTCTTCCAGACGAACATAAAGCCCTGAGAGCTACACAAGAATCTACTGTTAAGTCATTGCAAGAAAAATCCCTTGCTGGAGGAGGTTCTTGCAGGGCAGAGCCTTGTGCTAGCTGGAGGTTGGTTTGCTGATGCATCTTGCTTAAAAACTTCATTACGTATTCTGAGAGGAACAAAGCAGTTCCAACTGGAGCTCCTGCTCTGCATCAAAGGCATTGCTAATTAGTCAGACTTGAGGCAGAGCATTCTTTGGTGTTTTCTGACAACTTTGTACAAGTTCAGTTCAGGGCACAAGCTGTACTCGGTCAGTCTGGCAGGCCTGCTTCATCCTTTCTGTCTTAGGCATTTAGTGAGTAGATGGCCTGTGAGTGCTGCCTGTAGCTTGTGTTTAACGATCCAGTGGAATCACAACAGTTCTGTAAAACTTTCCTATATACCAGCGGGCAGGTGCTTGTTAAGTGTTGACCTGACCCCTTGTCCAGCTTACCAGCTAAATGACTCGGAGCTGTAGTCGTGGCATTTTCTCCCTCCTGGCACACTGCTACATCCGTCCCCCTGCTTCAGAGCTCTTTCCCAGGTGGGCTTGCTATGCCTTTTGGTGAGTTCTGCGGCGGTTGCTCCGTTACAGGGACAAATGCTTCACTTCTCTGCTGAATAACGCAGGGCTGTGTTGTATGTTTTGCATAATGACACTTAAACCCAGACACACTTGAGTATCTTCATTCTGCCTGGCAGTTCTGCATCCCTCCTGCTGTAGAGTCCGGTTCCTCTAATAGCCACAAACGACATCCTGCTTAGAACAAACTTTCATCCTTTTTAACAGAGTTTCAGGTCAGAATAAATCTTCTCTTTGGTGAAATGCAAGGTCACCTATGTTGCTTCCTGGAGGAATTCAGAAATGTTCAGAGGGAGGAAACAGAAGCACGAGCAATTTCTTAAATCCATCCTGATGCAGTTCCTTGCAAATGCAGTGGCTTGAGTCTTGTGCTTACCCCTCTTTGGGTTATTTGTGTGCCTCTGTACACTTTGTGTGGTGCAGATGTGTCAAGCTGGGTTACCTGGGATGTGCAGAGCTGAAAGTCCTCCTCAGTGTCCCCTAAATTGCAGGATGAATGGCCTGAGGACCGCTGGCTTATTGGAACTTTTTGTTCTTTCTTGTTTGAAAGACCCGGCAGGAAAAAAAAGAACTTCTTACCGTTGTATTGCTGTGGTCCTTCATGACCAAGAGAACTTAATCATGAGGAGTGGGGACAGATTCCCTAGAAATGTCTGGGTTTTAGAAGAGGGTCCTTGATGATAGTTTCATCCCAGAAAGATGAGTCTCTGAGCCTTTTTTATTAAAGGTGGGCCAAAGTTGAAAGCTCGCCTCTAATGCGTATCTCGGCTCAATACACAGGAGAAGTGGTCTCAGTAGTCAAGAGCACACAGGGAAGTGTTCCAATGGAAATGAACAATGCTGAAATTATGGCAGGAAACTATGACTCTGAGGTCAAACTTGAGATTGCTACGAATAGCAGGGTCTAGCAATTCTGAAGCCATTAACTGGTGAGAATTGGCTGCAGAACTGGGGCTGTGTCACCAGGTAGAAGTGACTATAATTGGGCTTAAAATCAGCAGCAGTTGCAAGTTAAACTGACCTAATAAGCTGAAAGAGACTTGCAAATAAACTGAGAAGTATGTGCATAACACAGTCAAAACTCCTGCGTTGGGAAGGCTCCAGACTTTGATTCAACAGCATCTTGCTCCTTCCCCTCCTGCTGTCCCTTATTACTGAGCAGATCTAAAATGTGCCTCCTGCTGATGCTGTCCCTACCCACTGCATAAAGCTGAAGAACAGAGAACTGGCAACTTCACTTCTCCTTTAGAATATGCAAATTATTGTGCCACCAAGATGTCCTGTGCTGCGAAGGAAATTAAGTATCTGCTTTATGCTGAGCATTGCTGTAGCGAGTGGGAAGGCTTGAAGGATGACTTAATTAAGCATTCTCCTTGCTAAGCAGAGGAAGGAGAAAAGCTTTAATAAGGTTGGGTTGGTTTTTTGTTGTGCGTTGTTGTTTTTTTTTTTTTTTTTCTGTTTTCCCTCCAGCTCTCTCCTCTTCTAGCATCTTTCTGTTTTTCAGAGGAGTTCTGCAGTTCATGCCTACGGTAGTACCTGTAATACCTCTCTGGAAGATTGGTAGGTTCTGGTCTCTTCTAAACACTGTCAGCAGAGAAATGACTGCACCACCTCTGCTTAGGGATGCCCTGCCATGCAGGCTTCCCGGTCAGGTGTACTGGACACACATCCTTGGTTTCAATGCACTAGGGTGGCGTTGCCCAGACCAGGAGGTCCAGCCTGGGCTTAGAAGTGAGAACGTGATGTGAAATGGAAAGGAAGGAGATCTGTGCAATATCTCAGTGCCCTCCCGTGCTCATCCTCCAAGACATCAGTGAAGTGAGGGTTCTCCAGCCTCATCAGAGGACTGCCTTGGAGCCCAGCCCGCTTAGTCTAAAGCCTGGGCTTCCCCTTTGCGTGCTCAAACATGAAGCTCCCAGATCAGGTCGGAACAGGTTCCTGGCTGCATTTCTCTGCAAGCTCCTGTCTGCCTGCCTGAGGCCACCCAGCACACTTGCCTTGCAAAGAACAGGCTGAGCCTCCAGTGAATGCCCTTGTGTGGGCTTTTTATTTCTCAGAGCTTTTGCCAGCAGCAGGAAGATAAAATATGCTGCTATTAAAAATAAGCAGAGAGTGAAAAAATACATTGGGCTCTTCATTCCCATGATAATACTTTGTTTATCATGCAGGTAGAATTTGAAGAGAACGGCCTACGTGTAAGATGTGAGTTTCTTTAAGAAGAAAGTTTTAGTTTTGCAGAACATTCAGAGTTACTGGCCTTTGCTTCCCACAGCAAGGAGATACATGGTTATTTTAAGGTTTTCTCTCAAGTATCATTTTTAAAGTCTCCTTTCTTCACTCTTCGTGTTTCAGTTGTGATAAGATGCATGAAGCGTAAGTAAAAATGTTTTGTTACCTTGATGAGTAAAAAGGCAAACTGGGTAAACCTACACCGAGTAGGTAGTGACCAAACCGACTTTGGATGGAAGCCTGCTGCAGGTGCCTGTGACTCACATGCCTGCGGTCAGGTTCCAGCTTACTTGTGCTGGTAGCTGAGGCACAGAAGTCCCCAGTGCCGCTTTTGGTCCTTGTGATGGTGCTAAGCAGCTCTCCCTGGGCTCTTGCCAACCCAGGCAGAACTGGCTTGGCTGACCACCAGTCCTGCTGGTCTGGGGTGCTCCAGACTTTCTGAACTAGCAGAAGAAATGTCTTTGTCCTAGGTATTTCTTGTACTCTTGAATCTGGGGATTTTAAGAGATCATGCCTTACACAGCAAAACAAAAGACCCTTTTCCATACTTTACTGTTGTGTGCTTGTTCTTCTAGCCCAGTTTCTCAAAGGAGTGTTGAGTGTGGAGAACTGTAACTGTGTCTATATGAAGAATCGCATATTCTTTTGGGCTTGGAGGACATTGCCACCGCCAAAAAATGAAGGATGTCTTTCACTGCCTGATTTTGGAGACATCTCATCCTGAGCAGACGTGCTCAATGGTCTGAATCACCGTGCGTGGACATGGGCCAGCTGTGGCCTGGCTGGTGTACCCACGTATCCTACCCACACTGGCATCGGTGTCGCTGAACGTGGGTGTCCCTGTGTCTTGCTACTTCAGCATGGTGCTGCACTGAGGACTGTGCTGCCAGGACCAGGTGTCAGAGCTGACAGCAGCATTCAGAGCAGAGGGGAGCTGGCGCAAGCAGAAGGTAACTTCAACACAGAGTTGGGAAGAAAAAAAAACTTCAGATGATGGTGGTGCAAGCATGCCCTCGTGGCTGATTTTTTTGGAAACCTTCTGTGGGTTTCTTTGCATATTCCACAGTTTCCACTTTTTGTTCAAATGAAACCGCAAACTTATAATGACTTGATACCCTAGGCTTCAGGTGAGATGCTCTCCTGGTTATGAGAGGGTGCTGGTCAGGGTCTTGTGAGCCCTGCCAGCTTTCTGCTTCAGCAGAGTGAGCGGTGAAACACTGACAAACTTTGGAAGAGTTTAAAATGCTCTAACTAGGCATTGCAGTAGCTGTGATGATACAGAGACAGCTGAGGTTACCAAAAAGAGCGCTAAGTGCCCTCAAAAGTGTCCATCGTGGTTTTGGGAAATACTCCTCTGTGCTGCTTGTGAGCTACCAAGTGTTGTTCACCAAGTGCAGACCCATAATGGGGTGTCCTCTCCATCAACAGCGACACAGAGCAGCTGACAGGGGATCGGGGGCTACATCACTGCTTGAACAGCACCAGGGCATTGATTGCTGTGTCGGACATCGTGGCAACAGCACTCTGCGAAAAGACAATGTTTATGGTTGTCAGCACCAGGAAGCAGGAGATTCTGACGAGGGCTTCAGACTTGGGGAATGCTGCTTTTGGAAAGGTTTTTTTGCTTAAGATGCAGGGAGTGTCTTGGCACTGCTGTGAGTTGGTTTGCAGAACTGCAGAATTATTTCCAGGAAGGGTAGACTTGACCTTCATATGCCTCTCCCACTACCCGCCCTGCTTTGTCAGGGACCTGTTGATTTGACAGAATGCCGAGTAGTATTGACATGAAAGTTATCTGAGCTCTTGAAGGACTGGGAGCTGCTGTAAGGATCGGTTTCATCCCAGACTTGCTGGCTGAAGTCCTTTCTCAGTCAGAAGTGTGTGTTGAAGAGTTCATCCTTTCTTTCACCTTCCCGTAATTGTCCCTTTTCTGAGACCTCCTGCTCTCTGAACAAGTTGTTTTGTTGCTTTGTCTGGGTGCTGTTCTAAGGGACATTTTTCAGAAATGGGGAAGAGCTCTGCTTTCTGTTTTTCCTTTTTCCTTTAGGTATCCTTGTCCTATCAGTGGTCTGAACAGACTTGACAGATCCTTCTTCCATCATCTCAGGTTCAGGATGGTAGTGCATGTCATCAGCATTCAGGGTCTTTGGAGTCAAGACTTGTTAAAGATCTCTGGAGAATTCATCCTGCCGCTCAGCTGTCTGTCTAGCGTACAGGTAGTGCTTGAAACTCGCTGTGGATCCTTTGCAGAGCAGAGGATCATGACAAATTGACTTGCAAAAAAAAAAAAACCACCCAGCCCCACGCCATCCTGATAAAAAAAGCATGTAAGTGCAGGTCTTCAAACGGCAATGGATGTTCGTATAGCTTGGTTATATAAATGAGGAGTAGTGCATCTGCTCCTTGCACCTTCTTCTGTGAGTTTGGACGTCTGGTGCACCTGTGATGGGGTGATCAGCCCGCTCAGGCTTTCAGACACGGGGATTCTCTGGGTGTCTGTGTGCTCATGTGCTGCCCGCACTCTGAAGACAGGCTTCACAGCCATCTTGGCCGTAAAAGTGAGTCCACTTGAAGTATGAACAGCTGGACATCCCCAAACAACACGTTAGAGAAAGGGAGGTATGGCTGACTGCAGAACCACTTCCATAGAGAGCAGATAAGTGGTACCCTAATTAGGCAATTTTCTGAAGGCATGTTGCACACTCAGACAGGCTCCCTGGGATGGCGATACGTTGCGTTCCCTCTGATAATTGTCCAGATAAAACTGTGATAGCCTGGCATCGTAAGTAGCTGTTTCTTCTCGTATCGGGGTGGATTGCCCAGCACATCTCGTTATCGGCTAGCTGATAGCACCCTAGCTGTCGCTCGGCTTTCTTCTTGTCATTCAGGAGAGCTGGAGCCTGTCAGTAACCTCTCGTGGCGCCCACGTGGTGTGTTTCAGAAGGAGCTTGTTCACCTCCTGATAGCGGTGGTTTTTCTGCAGGCTGTCATTTCAGAGTGGCAGTTCCTTTTTGGACTTGTCAGTGAAGAGCACTTCTCAGGCAACTGCCGTTCAAGAAGGTTTTAGCTCCTTTGGTGATCTGTGCTCCAAATACGTGCATGTAACATCTCCTTTTCCAGCGTGCTCGTGTGGAGCTGTGGTATAAGATGGACCATATCCTTCTGACTACCGAGTCAAGACTTTCCTTTCGTTCTTCTCCATGGTCAGGGAGAATCCTGTTTGGATTTGAACAGATGTGTTGAAAAGAAGGCATTCTGTCTCCCATAAGAGACACGTGGAGGCTACATTTCTGTGAACGTCCTTTAAAAGCACTTTTTTGGGACGTAAAGGCCAGGCCAGCCTTCCAGGCTGCCCTCAACGAAGCCAATGAGTGGATTGCTTCTCTCGAGGAGCGCTCTTCTCACTGGGGGTTATCTCAGTGCTGCTTCAAAGCATGGGTTTAATGGGGACTGAACTGGCAGGAGCTGTGCTTTTAAGTGCATGCTTCTTGCCAGCTTTCCCATGCTTTGGCAAAAATCTTACCTGCTGTGTTTGGTGCCTACATGACACTTCTCTGCAGCCCTGCTAGAGATGGAGACAGGAAGGGGGGAGCTGGGGAAGATGCAGCAACAGTTCTTTATGCAAGAAAGCGGCTTAAACAAATTTTAAAGTCTTAGTTAAACATTAACTGTTAATTATGGCTTTAATGCAGAGTAAAGGTGACTGTGATTATAAATGACCTGTGACCTGGTATGTCGCTTACTGTAAATTGATGATCGACTGCCTTGTCTTTCTGAAGCATGAATTAATATAGCTGGTACCAACAGACTTCTGTCTGAACTTCAAAGCGAGCGTGTGCCTTGCTGGGTTTCGTGGCTGAGTTGCTGCCAACCTGCTGTTAAGGGAAGGAAACAAATATTGGAGCGGAGTCCTGGTTGGAGCGTGCTGGTCTCCTACCTGCAGGAGCAGCAAATGCTTTGAACGCAGTCCAACTCTGCGTCTTCAGGGCCGTGTGTTTCCCCTCCACTTCTCTTTTGATTGTGTAGCCATTAGGTGGAAATGAAAGAGATGAACTGATCAAACACTCCTTGAAATGGCTTTAGGGTTTCAGTTTGAATATTTTTTTAATTAGCTCCATGTAAAGACTTTATTACTTCAAATAGCAGCCATGAAACCAGAAGACTCACAGTTTGATCCTTTGTTTTTGTGGCGCACAAGAAGTCTCAGTAGCTGTAGGTTTTATACCCAGCTAGACACCCCAAACCACAACTAACAGCCGGTGGAAACATCAAGTGATTATCTTTTAAGTATGCCTATCAGGGACACATAAAAGGAAGTGCTGTGTGGGGATAATACTAGACTGACAAGAAGCAGAGTAGAAGTCAGTTGCATTTTAACAGGACCAAAGATGCTTTTCTCTAATAACACGCAGAACACTACAGTGCATCAAGTGTAATGATTTTTTTCCACTGTAGAAACCTTTCTTTCCTTGTCCTAGTTGGAAGAACTTTGTGCTGTGAACTGGAGAAATGATTTAAACATTTCTACCTCTTTCTCATTTTCAAAGAGAAGACATCAGCTGAAGTGTCCTCCAGTGGTTTTCCTTCATTAGAAACTTTCTCTCCCCTTCTCCTGGCCAGGGTAGATATTAGAAAGTGCTGCCAGCCTGAAGCTGACTGTGAGTATCTTGTGTTACAATGAACCCCGTTAACCACCAGGTCTGGAAGGTTTGGCCTGTTAAATGAGACTGTAACATGGGATTTTGTGACTCTGAGTAAACCAGGACAGTGAGTCTGCACTGACTTGTTACTGTGAATCCTGTTTTGTGCTAGGCTAGAAGTCTTTACTTGTGTGTTTGGGGCAGTCTTTAAAGTTGCTTGACTTTTTTTTGTGCTTTTATTATCCCACACTTTGAAGTGGGAGCAGCCCTTGAGAGAGGCACGTTGTCCTGATTCAGACTCAGTTTTCTGGCAGGGTGGCATTTGAGTCATGGGTTTCGTGTGGCTCTGAGCATACAGACCAACTAAAACCTGGCTTCTTCAGGGTCATCGGAGGAAGATGAGTAATCTGGTCGACCTCAGAGCTAACTCTGCTCTGAGCAGGAGGTTGGACTGGAGACCTACTGATGTTCCTTGCAGCCCTGATTATCCTGTGATCCTGTGGTGCCTTTCAAGGATATGTAATGAATGAGGTGTGGATTTTGAGCATCATGTGATGCTTCATCGCCTCATCCTTTAGTCTGTAAAGCATCTGTTTTCCTCACAATTACCGCTTTTTTTTTTTGCCTCCTGGTTAGCAGTCTCTGAATCGGTATCCTCTAAGGAGCAGGCTTCCTTATTTTGCTACTAGTAATTTGGTTTACATTTGCAGAGATTGCTACTGCAGCTGAGCAAGCTGTAGTGGCTACGGCTGCTGAAAGAGTATCAAAAATTGTCTTGGGCTCCTGGTATTCTCGAGCTGAGAGAAGATAGGGCATCTTTTGAACCTACCTCCTTTGATCCTCAGAACTTCTGTAGGAGACAGATAATGGATTATCTTGTGGAAAGGTTTCCAAGGATTTTTCTGATTTTTATTTTTTTTTTTTCCTTCTGCTGTTCGTCCTGTGGATGATGGAGGGATGAGGCTGACTTTTCAGCAGTGTTTCAGTACCATCTGCACTCTGACAAATCAGGGAAATACCCTCTGTATCAGTATTCCTCTGTGAGTATCTCGGAGGTGCCACGTGCAGCAACATTGTGAGCAGCAGGATGTTGAAATATGCAACAGCCACATCAGAAAGCAGTGTGAATGTGCGTGCTGAGTGTATTTTATCCCAGGTGCTTAATGGTTTTGGGGACAAGAGGGAACCCCACATCATGCTTGCGTGCACCACAGCTCCACTGCAGATCTTGCAGTGGTTGATCAGCACTTGAAAACAAACTCAAACAGCTTGCAAGGGCCAGGGAGGAGAAGGTGCTGGTTCTGTCTGCAGGTGGAGGCGCAGAGGGAAAGCGTGGTTGGGAGAGGCACTGAAGGAGCAGGCCAGCCTTTGGCAGCGAGGTCAGCGTAGCCATGTAGAAGGTGAAGCAGGTGATCCAAGTCAGGGTTGGAAAAGCATAAGTGATGGGTAGCATGGATGACCCCGTACCGGAAGGAAGGTGGCCTGAAGGGTGTTCTCAGGGTTTCTCTGAGAAGGACCTGCTAGTTTTGAGTTCTTAGAGTCATAGAATAGTTTGGGTTGGAAGGGAGCTTTAAAGGCCATTTAGTCCAGCCCCGCTGCCATGGGCAGGGACATCTCCCACTAGACCACGTTGCTTAAAGCCCCATCCAACCTGGGCTTGAATGTTTCCAGGGATAGGACAT
>VYXH01010650.1:106145-121184 GCA_013397275.1 Burhinus bistriatus | reverse complement strand
CTCAAGCCTGTCCAGGTCCCTCTGGATGCCATCCCTTCCCTCCAGCATGTCGACCGCTCCACACAGCTTGGTGTCGTCAGCAAACTTGCTGAGGGTGCAGTCAGTCCATACATCCATGTCACTGACAAGGATGTTAAATAGTACTGGTCCCAGTACTGACCCCTGAGGTCATTTAATACTCGGTTTCCTCCAAGTCCTATGTTAGGAAGTTGAATGAATTTTATGGGTGTTTCACTGCAGCCATTCCACTTGTGCTAATCCACATAATTCTGGGTGTTGCTTTCAGGGCCACGGTAGACGTGTGCTAGTAATGATTCACCATTTAATGATAAAATGGAATAAAATGTACAGGTGGTCCCTGTGGGACACTGACTCTGGTATTTTGTTATCCTAGGACCTCACCAGCTGACAAAAAGAGCAGATCTTGGACAGGAAGGAGACCTACTTCTGGACACACGGAGACCTCTGCATTGCATCTATGTTTTGGGAAAAGGGGCAAGAGTACTGTCTTGTTTTTGAGAGCATGAAGTGGTTCTGTGGTTATACACAACCTGATTTTCTTGAGGTTGGTTTTGTTTGCCATATTCTGAGGCTGTTTCCAGAAGAACTAAGTCCTGCTGTAGGAGAGAGCGTTCCCTCTCTTCTCCTCTGCACACTCTTTGAAGAAGACTCTTTCCTGACACCCTATCTCTTGCAGGTTCTGGGCTGCTTTTAGGGAATCTGTAAATGGGAATAGGATGCCATGAAGTTTTGTATTGTTTATACAGGTTGTTCTTTAAAAAATTATGTTTGATATTTTTGTTCAGAGAAAATAAACCAACCTGAGAACCAACACTGGCAGGACTCGTGCCAATTTATTGTGCAAGAGTCCTTGCAGTGTAAGGAGCTGGAATTTGGAAATAGGGTCTGGTTTGTTGCTGTATAACTAGCTCCCTTGGGCAACAGCATGTTATGCTCTTTGTTTTGGCTGTAAGTTCCTGTGAATGTTGATACTAAATTTCAAATTATTTAAGAATACCAGCTTTATCCCCTGCAAACGTTACTGCCTTCTCTAGCTTCAATCAAGTTGGTTTCTTTTTGGAGCAAAATCTACTGTGTACTGCCCATGTCTCTCTGAACATACACCTTCGTGGTGTGGCTGAGACTTATTAAATGCAAGATCAAATGCTTCTTAGTGAGACGGTGGCAGGTAGATGCAAAACTAGCAAGAAGCCATGGAGGAGGAACCTGGTAACATGAAACGATGTTTTCATGGTATTTGTCCTGCCCGTCTCTGACTAGGATGGATAATGTCTTCTAAACACGATTCAGTGCCTTGTTGTTGACTTGCTGGGCAGGGAGGGTTGCCTGTGGTCACTGTGAGATCCAAGGTGGCCTCTTGCCAGGAGAGAAATGTCTGAAGCGTTCTTGTTCTGCCAGCATCTCTATGGCTGTTGGATTCCTTACCACCACACTGACAGTATCTTAAAATAAAACGCCCTCTCGGTAGGATGTCCCAAAGAGGGGCTAGGGGGGAAAGGTTTGGGATGGCAGCACCTTGCAAGCACACTGCTGGAGCCTGCTACTTGTTCTGGTCCTCTCAGCTTTTGGAGAAAGGATGGTTTGGTCTCCGAGAGGAGATCAAATCCTGCTGTGCTGCTTGGTGTGAAGAAAAGAGACCTAATGGGAGTGCAGGGTTTGGGTTTTGTCATCTGTTCTCTAAGAACAAACAGTGATTAGTGTTTTTCCCAGATCTGGTTTTTTTTTCCAGAAGACTCCACGAGCCTTCCTGATGGTCAGAAAGGAAGAAAAGGAGTTAATGATACTAATTCTCTTAATCATACACTGTGATGCTTTGTGTCCTGATGAATAGCATGCAGTGATAACATGCACCCGAAACGCAAGTGTTGCGTGGAAGGTTGTCGAGGAGACTTTTAACTGAGCTGGGCCGGCAACTCGGATTGCTCGCTCTGATTAAAAGACCACAAGCGTGGGCTCTTGCTTGTCCAACAGCTGGCTTCTTGGGTTTGGACTTTCACAGCCATTGCGGCCAGGGCTTCCCAGCTGTCCTCCTGTCACAGGCAGCCTTGTCTCGTCTGCTTGGTGTTGCTATTTTCCAGGAGGATATTAAAACTGTCCCCCCAGTCCCCGGTGGGCTGGCGGTAAGGGGAGGTGGATGTCTTGCTGAGTCCTCTTTCCTGGACCGACACTAGATGGCAATGCCTCCCTCGTAATGCTTTGCCGAAGGCGAGTGGTTCAGGGGTTCGTTTCTGGTGGAGTTTAAATCTGGATATTGGTCTTTTTCTGTACAAATTGTTCCAATAACTTGCTTTGATCGGAAGGTGATGCCTCTTCCCTGCAAGAAGCGGAGAACTTTGTGCTTCCTGGCTGTTGGGATAAGATAGGTCTGAAGACATAAACGTGGCCGAGTTTTCCAGCAGGAGACAGTTGTGCCTTTCATGGAGCCTCCTCAGCCTCTGCTCTGAGGTGGGGCATGCTGGCACTTCTGACAGCCTTTGAGTGTTTGGGTTGAGCGAGCACAGGCAGCTGCATCTGCTAATGGAAACTTGGCGCATCCATGTCCATCGATGACCTTGCAAAGGCAGGACCTTCTGCTCTCCAAACTAGGGACAAAACTCTTTATGGAAGGCGTCGTGCCTGCTAAATCTGAAATGTAGAAATATACGTCAGTGAGGTGGCTTGCTGTGGCAAGGAGCTTTGTAAGTCTCTGGAAGGTCTGCTGCTGTCGTCAGCTGCCTGCTGCCAGCAGTGCCCGCTGCAGGAGCAGCACCTGCCCTTCCCGGAGCTGTCGCCCGGGCCACTAACTTGTGTTTGACCCAGAGTCTGTCTCCAGGTCGATGGCCAGTTTACTGCTGTATGAGAGACTTCCTATGGTTAACTAGACTTTGCTGAAGTGCATTTTTCCTTTTTTCTTCACCAAATAATGGTGAAAAATTACTTTCCTGATTTTTTTTTTAAATTTTTTATTTTTTTTAAATTAAAAGAAGAAATACAAACTTTCAGCCTCTGGGTAAAATCAAAGGTGTGTTTGTGACTTGGCATTAAAACAGAAATACAAGTCGTTGAGCAAAACAGACAAAAATCTCTACAGGGAACCACGCTTTCTGATTGTTAATCAAAAAATGTGGACCTTTGAGAAGTTTGCTACTGGAATTTTTAGTTTTGGCTGAAATGCCTCTTCCCCCTGCCCCCCCATTAGATAGTTTGACAAACATCTTCAGCATGTTCCCTGGAGAAACTGTTCTAAAGGTTGGTTACAGCTCAAAAGTGGTCTTATATTTCCAGTTTGGGTTTATCAAATGTCAGCTTGCAGCTCCTGAGCTTTGCTGAGCGTTTGCTCAATTAAAATATTAACTGATACCGTATGATGTTTTCCTGGCGCTGTTGTTTAACCAGAACCTGAGATGTTGTGTACCTTCAACCCATCCATTCAGCTCCTTGTGCTGCAAGAGAAAGATAAATCCTGTGTGAAGTACGAATCACAGCCCCTGTGTGTCACCGGTGGGTCAGGTCTCCCAGCTTGTTGCCCCCGCCCTTGCAGCCCTCCTCCATGCTGGCAAGCTACCAAGGGACTTGGTGAAGGCAACAAGACCCCATTTGGAGCCTGTCCCCTTCTGTGACAGCTGATGCAGGGTCCCTGGAGACCGTTGATGAGTGTTGATGTCTCCACCATGTTGTGGGCTGTGCTCTGCCGGGAGCGAGGGTAGGCTGAGATCGCCGGCAGGTAACCAAAGCACGTGGGACGGTAGAGCTAAAGATGGGGCAAGATGTACAGGGCACGTGAGGACCCCGCAGCAGGGACGGGGATGTTGGAAGGCGCTCCAGGTTTTGGTACCTCTGCTTACTGTTGGAGCTCAGCCCTGCGGGCTGGCCAGAGGTCTCCTGCCCCTGGCACAGGCTGCTGGGGAGGGGAGAGATGTAGCTTCCACCCTTCTCAACCTTCATGTGATGCGTAGGGCAGCCGAGCCTGGGCTGGTCCCATCAGCTCAGCCTGGGTGGGTGGCTCAGCATCCTCCACCATGGTCAGGAGCAATCCTGCTGGTCCCTTGGGCCAAGAGCTTGGGGGTCCAGCTGCCCACCCTGTCCCCTCTGCTGGTGGCGGTGTCCTGGTGCAGACCAGAGGAGAGGCAGAACTGGTCACTGTGGGCAGGTACTGAGGACTCCCGTGGTGCTGGAGCTCCTCGCCTCTGCCCGGCACCCCATGCCCCTGCGCAGGGACAGCCCAGGGACAGGGGACTCGTGCCTTTTTATTTCGATGGCTGGCTCTGAAAGTCAGCGGAGCGGAAACCCCTCAGTGCCGCCAGCCACGGCTGAGCCCAACCGGGCACCGAACGCGCCGGCTCCGGCGTGCTCCGCTCCCCTGCCCCCTCGTTTGTGTTGGCACGGGCCGGCGAACGAAGCCGGTTTAATTGGCAGTTGTGTTTGTGGCCAGGGTGTTATGAAAAGGTTTTCTGTCTCCCTCTGTAAGTTACCCTGAATATGTTTTCACTCTTAATATAATATTCACTTCATTATTAGCTGAAAGAGGCTCTTTTCAGAGAGGGGTTTTTTTTCTCCCCCTTCTTCCAAAAATATATTAAACAGCCCCTTCACGCAGCGCTGTGCTGAGGGCTGGGATTGTCTGCCGGAGGGGAAGTGAGAAACCCGACGGTAAATGGGATTTACACAGAAATTCCTTTCTTCCCCAGCGTGCCGGCGGTGCTGGCTGCGGCAGCCCGGCAGTGCCAGGCCGAGCGGCTGCGGGTGATGGAGGAGGCGTCTGTTGCTTACGGGGCAATGGGGGTACACTTGCCTTCCCCCCATGCAGTATGGTCACTGAGGGGGTTTCCCCCCTGCCTGGCAGAGCAGAGGCTCCCCGGGGGCTCCTGGCACCCTGGGCTGGTGTTTCCAGACACAAGTCCATCCGGTGGAGTCGGGGCCCAGCCACAGGGAACCCCGTGTGCCCTGCGCTGGCTGCTCGGCTTGTGCCAGCGTTCAGTGGCAAAGTTGTTTTCAGCTTCTGCAAGGTTTCAGGAGCTTGTTCTCTGCTGGGTGGGTTTTGGGGCATCAGACGCAACCGGACCCCCGTGTCATCATCTCGCTGTGCCGCTGCTCTTCAGGGCTTTGCAAAATCCCTAAGGTTTTGTCCCCAGCTTTGAAAAAAAAACCCTGTGAGCTGCAGGAGCAGAAAGCGCATGGTATCACACACAGAGCACCCAGCCTGGCTCAGCCTTCATAATCATGGAATGGTTTGGGTTGGAAGGGACCTTAAAGACCATCTAGTTCCACCCCCCTGCCCTGGGCAGGGACACCTCCCACTAGACCAGGTTGCTCCAAGCCCTGTCCAACCTGGCCTTGAACACCTCCAGGGATGGGGCAGCCACAGCTTCTCTGGGCAACCTGGGCCAGGGTCTCACCACCTTCAGAGTGAAAAATTTCTCCCTGAGATCTAATCTAAATCTCCCCTTGTCCTATCACTACATGCCCTTGTAAAAAGTCCCTCTCCAGATCTCCTGCAGGCCCCCCTTCAGATACTGGAAAGCTGCTCTAAGATCCCACCGGAGCCTTCTCTTCTCCAGGCTGAACACCCCCAACTCTCTCAGCCTGTCCTCACAGCAGAGGGGCTCCAGCCCTCGGGTCATCTTTGTGGCCTCCTCTGGACTCACTCCAACAGGTCCGTGTCCTTCTGATGTTGGAGGCCCCAGAGCTGCACGCGGTACTCCAGGTGGGGTCTCGTGAGAGCGGAGTAGAGTCCTGGGCAAACAGCTCTGCTTCCCTCTTGCTTGAGCTCCTCAAAGGGCATCCACAGCCCAGGCAAACTCTTTTATTGGTTGTTTGACACATTTGGGTGGTTTTGCATGGCCGCAGCCCCCGGTGGGGTGGCAGCAAGCAGCCACGCAGCCCCCGGTGCCCTCGCTCGGGTGTCCTCAGCCCGACCAGGGAGAGCCCATGGCTGGGTCAGGCTGGTGCTGCCCTTGGGCTTGCACCCTCCCCGCAGCCCTGTCTCCAAGAGCTGCTGGCTTTTGGGGCTGCCCAAAGGCAGCCGGTCACAGTGGTGGGGATGACTGCCTGGGCTGGGGCGGGAGGGACCTTGCGCTGCTGCCAAGGGGTGCTGGGATCCCTGCTGCGTCCCTCGAGGAGCTGCCGTGAAAGCCTGGAGGAGCCCAGAGCACGTTTTCCTTTTCCCTGAAAGCAGCATACGTACAAATCCCCGCCTCGGCAGGGCAGGCGGTGGCGGTAGGACGCCTTCCCCCTGCTCCCCTGCCACCATTCCTCATCATCCTGTGAAATGCATTAGGGCTGGTGCCACGCGCTGATGAGTATTCAAGACCTGGCCCTAATTGAGAACAATTAGCAGTTGTTTCAGCGAGCGAAAGTCTGTTTGCTGTGGCTCCCCGGCCGAGCGCTGTCTGACGGCTGACACAAGCATCCTCATCCGGAGCAGGGACCACGGCCAAGGGAGCTCCCTATGGGCGATGATGCAGCTCAAAGTTAAAGATGCTCTTGGGAGGAGCCCAACTTGTGCAAGACTGAGCGTCCCCAACCCCTCAGCCAGCCCTGCTTGTCCCTCTCCAGCGTGGTGGCCGTC
Organism: Burhinus bistriatus; assembly: GCA_013397275.1. Lineage (NCBI taxonomy): Eukaryota > Metazoa > Chordata > Aves > Charadriiformes > Burhinidae > Burhinus > Burhinus bistriatus. The sequence continues at coordinate 114,616 of VYXH01010650.1, read as the reverse complement.
CCCCTGCAGATGCCAGCAGGTCCCTGCTCCATGGCTTGCTCAGGTCAGGCTGTGGAGAGAGGCCACGGAAACGCTGCTGGGGTTGGACCCGGCTGATGCCATGCTGGACCCTTGGGACCAGTCGCCTCCCTCCCAAGTTCCCATTACGGCTCTGCCGTGCGGGAGTTTTAAGCCACAGGTGCTGCTCTGAGTCAACCAGATGCTGAGGACCAGTCCCTTAGCTGGGGGTGACAACGGTGGGAGAGAGCGCTTTGGGCGATGGGAAGCTCATACCCTGGTCACCAACCTGCACCAGTCTGTGGGGCAGCCCCCCAGCCAGCACCCCCAGCGGTTGGGGCTCTGTTCCCCTCTGCTCTGCTGCCCTGGCTCCCCCCGGCACCGGCAGGGAAGTGGGAGCTCTCTGATGTTCCTGGACTTCTTCTTTCCGGATTTCGGGAAAAGGTAAATCAGACTTGAACTGGTTTTCCAGGGTCTTGCTGGTCTGTCCCTCGCTTCCCACACACACACGTCGTGTCCAGTGTATGCCAGTGTCTCCCCTGCCCCTCCCCCAGTAAGGAGCATCCTCTTGCATAAAGCCAGGCAGGAACCGTGCCCAGCAGACGGGGCGGGTCTGGAGAAGGTAGTAGAGAAGGTTGCGGAGGGACGTGGGCAAACAAATTTGCTTTAAAACAGGACTGAAAGCTGAGGGTGGGACCCTGACCCAGCTGGGGAACGAGAAGTGCTGGGTGCACTGCCCAGCGTGGCGGGGAAAGGGCAATTCCCGGCTCTGCTCCCCGCAGCAAGGCCGGAGGGGAGAGATGCTGGTGCTTCCCTGGCCTCGTGTGCACCAGGGATGCTGCGTGCTGGTGGGGCTGGTCCTGACCGTGGCGGTCACGAAGGCTGGAGCCTGTGTACCTACACAGGACCTGGGCTTGGAGCAGCAGAGGGAAGGGTGGGTGGGAAAACCGTAGGGGCTTCGCTGGCAGCACCGAGCCTTNCAGGCTGAACCCCCCCACCTCTCTCAGCCTGGCCTCCCAGCAGAGGGGCTCCAGCCCTCGCATCGTTCCTGAGCACTCTCTCTCTCTTTGAGCTCTGGCTGTTCCCCAAAACCCTCAATGAGCCCCAAAACCAGCTCTCTGCAGTTTGGGGGGGCTCGGGGTCCCCGCAGCTGCGGCATGGGGGGAGCTGGCAGCCTGACTGGGGTGGGACACTGGAGATGCCAGAAGCTGGGTCTGCGAGATGAAGGAGCTGAGGAGGAGGAAGGTGGCCCAGCTGCCGGGGACCAGCTTGGTTTTCCATGGCCTCACATTTTCCTGCGCTGGAGAGTTTGCAGCAAGGGTGGAAAATGCGGCAGCCAGGAGGGGAGAGAGGGCGGGAGGGGAGGCGAGCGGGGCTGGCGGGGAAGGGTTTGCTTGGCCAGGGTGTTTGGGACGTTACGTGTCTGCCAGGGCAGAGTCCGTGCTCTGCCGGCTGGTGGAGGGGGGGTGGACATGGACCTGGTCCACGCCAAACCCCTACGGCTTTGGGGAGTGTCTCCTCCCAGGGTGGATCGGGGATGGGGTTTGGTGGGAGGCAGGGCAGTGTCACAAGCAGAGCAGTGCCTCACCTTCCCGGCGCCCACGGGACGCGCTGGCAGCCCCACAGGGCACACGCGGGCTGGGGATGCTCGGAGGGTGCCGGGAAACCCAGCGAACACGGGGCTGGGCTCAGGTTTGGTGCTGTGCTGCAGCTCCCTGCCACGCGTCTCAGCGAGGACGAGCCCTTTTGCCACCCGAGACCATCCGTCTTGTCATGCAGACATCCCAAATCCCTCTTGGGCACCTCACTGCTGCTCCTGGGGGGTTCCAGCAAACCTGGCTTTACTGGGAGCCGTGAGCTGGGTGCAGAGTGGAGATGGCAGCTGGCTTCTGCCCTCGGCGCTGCCGGCATGACTTGCGGGCAGCTGTGGTGGTGCGATGGGACGTGCCGGTCCCTTGGGCCAGTCTCTGCTGCGTACCTGGAGGCATGTTTGTTTTCCAGTCTGGGTTTTCTGAACTCTGGAGGGCTGATGGGGCCTGCCGGCTCTGCCTGCTGTCACCAGCTCCCTGCCCTTGGTTCTTTGCCCATTGGACAGGGCAAAAGGATTAGGGATGGAGAGAGGGAAAAAGAGAACTCAGGGGTACGCCGGGACAAGGCAGAGGCAGGAACAGGCAGGTTGAACATCTGGGGAAGAGGCTCAGCTCAGTTTTCATCCTCTGCAGATACTTAGATGGACTCCTCTTGCCGTGATCTTTCAGCAGCGCGAGGGATCACCCTGTCTTTAACCCTTTTTCTTTCCTCTTCTCTCCTGTCCCATCCTCACGGCTGTCTCCATCTCTTCCCTCCCGTGGAGCTGTGGTCCTGGCTGGGCAGCAGCTCTCCTGCCTTCACCGTGTCCGGCAGAAGCAAGTGTTTCATGCTGGTTTGAGGAGATCCACCAGCACCCAGGGAGCTGGGACCTGTGGTCTGGCACCGCTCTGGGATGAGATGTCATCTCCAGATATTGACCACCCCGACAACAGAGAGCTTCGCCCTTCCCCATCTCCTCCAGCGACCCGGCACGTGCCTGGAGGGTTGGTGCCATTTGCAGGGGCAGGAGTGGGACTGGCTGGGGCTGGGGACGGGGACAGAGCAGAGCTGTCCCGCAGCCCACCTCCGGCACTGCTGGAGGAGCCCAGGGGTTGGGTGACCCACCTCACAGACTTGGTGACGCATCCAAAAAGCACCTTTTCTTAGCTCAGGACTCGTGCCCAAATGGCAGGGGTTGCCAGCTGGGGCGAGAGCCTTCGCCGCAGTCGCCTGACCTTTAAAGAAAGGTGGAGAGATGGAGGGAGCAGAAATCCCTGAAAGATTATTTGTTTCTCACGAACTATATTTAAGCGCCATCGGCAAAACCCAAAAGTGCTGAGTTCTGCTAAATAAATACGTGAGCTTTGTGTTTTTTTCCCCCAGAGGAGAACAGGATTAGTAAGTGAAGGGTAAATAGTGTTTTTGTTTGACATACCTGAGGGTTTCCATTCCAAGTTGCCGTCTTGAGCTCCCGATGCCGTGATGCCGATGATGGACCTAAAACGGCACTGCCCCATCTTGTGAAAATATTTTTTGGAAGAGAAAGTGAGGCAGCCGCCTTACCCACCATGGCGCTGCTTTTTTTTTTTTGGTTAAATTGCGTTCTTGAGTATTTTTCATAAAAGTTTGCATATTAGGGTGTTTTTAAGCTAGAAGTAGGTCATGCTGGTGCCACTCCAGTAGCAAAGTCCTTCCCCAGTGGGACACACCCCCCCAGGCTCTCTGCCTGCCTGCCTGCACCCACCAGTGCTGCCCCAGAGGGATGGGGTGCTGGGAAGGTCGGGGTGATCCTTGGCTGGTCCAAGCAGGGCTGAGGGGATGGTGAGGAGGTCACCTCGCTTGTCTGGAACACACTTGGGTCATCTTGGGTTTAATTCTTTATTGTTTTGGATTCCCCGTGCCTGAAGCCTGTCTCCTCCAGGGATCCCACTAGGATTGGGTCTGGACTTCCCAGTGGAGGGTTTGTGGGGGGGGGTGGTGGGGCTGTGGGTGGGTGCCAGGCGGGTGAGGGGTGTTTGCTGATCACTCAGGGGTGTAAGAGCCCGTCTGACCGGCCGGGCACGATGAGGAGCAGAGTGACCGATCAGGAAACACCCGTTTGGATGAGAAGTCCAAAGCCCGCAGGCGGTGGCAGGCAGCGGGGCAGAAGAACTCTGGGTTCATCTTAAGCAGAACAGAAAATCTGTTACTCCAAAGTCATCAAAATTCCATGTCCCTCAAGCTGGCTGTGTCGGGACGTCAATGTCTGTCCCTTGTAGAAATAAGGCATTGGGGTAATTCAGGTCCTTATTGCAGCAGCTCGTCTGCAGTAGCTCTTCTCCACAGAGGGCCAAGTGGAGGTTGCAATGGAAATTGTCGCACAACGGCAGCACCCTGGTAAGCAGATTAGAGATGCGGCTGAAGAACTTCCCCCTGGAGCTGCTCCTCTGGCCTGTTTAGAGATGATGGTCTCGTAGCGTGGAGAGGAGAAGAGGAGGAAGGTACTCAAAGAGGAAGCACGTCAGGGAGGAGGATGCTGGTACCAAATGGTTTGTCAAAAGCAAAAGGTGACCCAACCTTGTGTAGGAACCATCAGAAAGAGGACTGTGGCCTGAGTGTGGACTGATTTGATGGCTAGGAAGAGGAGAAATGCAACACAGCGTTTCCCAGTGCTGATGAACTCTGTCCGGTAACAGGGAAGAGGACAGCAAGACCTCAGGTATGTGCAAATACCAAAGGTTGCAAAGATGGGAGAGCTTCAGCCTGGGCTGCTCACTACTCTTGATCCAAACCTTGCTGGAGAGGTTGAAACCAACCCAACCCAAAAGCCCTGGAAGTGCTGAAATTCTTCCCAGACCACTCCGATGAGTCCATGCAGCTTGGAGGAAGGTGTCTGCATCCATCTGCCGCAGCTGTGCTGAGCCTTGCAGCGAGCATGAGGAGGACTTTGACCAGAGCACTGACGGCGTTGCCTGCAAGTGGGGGCTGGCGAAAGGCCACCCGTGGCGGTGGGGCACCCAAGGAAGGCTGCAGGGTGATAGTGCCTTGAGGTTGCACTGGAGACCTTTGGTTTGACTTAGCAACCAAACAGGCAGCTTGGCCCGTTCAATGGTATGTTAAAACCATTTCCAGCAAGTTCCAGTCCTTGCAGCCGTCTCTGCTCCTGGGGCAGCACGGCGCGGACTTGGACTTGGCTCTGCAGGACTGCTCCTGCTTCCCAGGGGGTGCACTGGCCGTGTCCCTACCAAGGCCCAGCCTGCGAGCCCACACCAGTGTGAACCACTGCAGATGTGCTTGGCCCATGGCGCCATTCAGAGGTGGCAGAGCGACACATGAGCCGTGCACAAGAGCGGGCTGGGGATGCAGGAGCTTTCTGCCAGGCCATGAGCACGTCCAGCGCTGGCCTTGGGGGTGGTAGGGCTTGAGGGTGCTCCCACACTTCCCAAATTGCCTGGGAGAAGGTTTCTCTTCCAGCCAAGTAGCGGTACTGGTGGGTCCGTGCCCAGCACAGCAAGCCCCTTGTCGGGCACTTGCAGTGGCCCCGGCGCTGCGGAGTTGCGTCCTGGATTGCTTTCGCTGAGGTTTGGGCTGCTCAGGGACGCAAGGGACTCGGCACAGAGCCAGGGAGCACGGCCATCCCGGGGGACACAGCCACCCTGGGGCATCCCGGGACCCCCCTAACCCCCTCCCAGGGTGCTCCCAGCCCTGCTGCCGCGGGGCTCAGCCCCAGCCCACATCCTGCCTGGCTCCAGGCTGCCCCGTGGTTCTCCCCTTCTCCTCTGGATCGTATTTATTTATTTATACGGTGAATGTAATAAAACTCCAGCAGGAAACGGAGGCGATTCCCTGCCATTCCCCGCAAGCCGGCCCTGGGCCGGGGTGAACAAGGAGGCGCATTGTGCGGCACAGACCTACCTGCCAGTGCTGAGCCGTGCGCGGGGCCGAGGGGCGAAGAAAGGGCCGTGTGTGTCTGTGCCTGCACCGGGACCCAGCGCTGACACCCTCGGCGGCACCACAGGATGGGGCATCCTGGGGAAGAAGCTTCACTTCAGACGGCAAGCGGGGCTGGGGATGAAAGGACTCCTGTGCTGGCTTGAGATGTCGTCTGGGAGTGTCACAGAGCCTGCTCCCAGCACAAGGCGCCTCCTCTGCCCATCCTTGGGCTGCCAGGGAACAGGGGTGGGCACTGAAGGTCAGCGGGGGGGCAGGCAGTCGCCCCATGGCCTGAGCTGGCAGCTGTATGACCTGCTCTTCCCAGGGCTGAGCCAGCTGGGAGGGAGCGTCAGCTCTTCGTCAGGCAGCTGCTGCAAAGTGCAGCTGGTGCCATCAGTAGGGTTCAGAGTGAACGCCTGCTGCTGAGGCTCACCTGGGTTCTGTCCTCCCACCAGAGGGGTCTGTAGGGGTGAACAAGGTGGCTGGGGGCAGGACATGGCTCAGTCCCCTTTGATGGGGAGGGTGTCCCCACGGCCAGGGACATGTGTCCCAGCCCCCCCAGAAGGCTGTAAGCAGCCCGTTGTGCTGCTAGCTGTGTTGCCAGCTGTACTCGCCACCTCTGGGGGAGGTGGTGGGGGACTGCCCAATGTCCCCTCTCGTCCCTTTGCTAGCCAGCTCCCCACCGTGCTCCCAGCTGGGGCTCTCCCGGGGGACCCCGCTGCCCCCCTGACCCATCCCCCAAGACCCATGGCTGCACATGGTCCCCATCCGTGTGCCGGTCCCTCGGGCTCCCAGGGCTCCTTGGCAGGATGGGAGCATGCCCCACGCCATGTGTGTCCTGCCTGCTTCATGTCAATGCTGCGTTGAGGGGGTCTCATAGCCCGGGGACCCTGTGGCCATGGCCAGGGAGGTGGGCTGGCTGGCAGCAGGACTGTCCCTCCGTGCCACCCCCAATCTGTGGTGACCACAAGGTGCCCACGGCTCCCCTGCTGTGGGATGACGGGGTGACCAGGCTGCAGAGTGGTCATCACCCCATGTCCCTGAGCCCTGGTCACACTGTGGCCTGAGGTTGTCACTGCGAACGCACGCAGGGGACCCAAGGCCAGGTGGTGACCTGGGGAGCTCAGGACACGGTGCTGCCTGGGGACGCTGGTGTCACCCACCACCCCAGGACAGCTGGGGGACCCCACCAGGCAGGCAGAGGTCCTGGGGAGGGGGGTGATGATGGGATGATGGTGGTAAAAAATTCCTGGCTTCTGCAGGAAATGTCTCCACAGCCCCCTCGGTGGTGGGGCAGGGACGTGGGCGCTGCTGCCCGTGAGCGGGCAGGTTGTGCTGGGGGCAGCCAGACGGGCAGGGACATGGTCCTGATGCCCCAGGGCACCGGGGCTTTTGGGAAGAGGTTTCCTTCCCCAGGATGTGGGGACTGATAGGAGGACAGGGTGGGGGGTGGGGGGTCTGCAGCCCCTCAGGGACCCTGCAGAGCCTTTGGCATGGCTGGGGAGCGTGCCCGCTTATGCTGTGCCAGCCAGACACTGGGAGAGCAGGTGACGGTGGGGTGAGAGAAGGAGGTGACAGCCCTGTCCTTCAGGGGACATATGCCAGGGTCCACATGTCACAGCAGCCACTGATGAGGTGTCAGCACCCAGCTGGGGGCCAGTGGGACCCCCCCCAGGACATGAGGCCAGGATGCTCAGTGTTCCCTGCCTTGCCTGGTGCCACCAGCGCTGCCATGCCCGTGGTGCCCTTCCAGGAGTGGGTCGCCTGCCTGGTGACAGGCGCCACAGAGCCCCATTGCAGTTGGGTGTACAGCGGGTGATTTCCCCCCTGCTGGGGTTCTTACTGCTATAATTAATGCCGGAATCAGGGGAGAAATGGCTTTTCCCTTCCATTGGCACTGGCTGGGGCTGGGCAGCATCGGTGCCGCCTGTTCACCCGTCTCCTCCTGCCAGCAGCAGGTTCCTCCACCTTTTTTTTCAGAGTCTGTCCCCCCACAATCCCCATCTGCCCACCCTGCGTGCAGCAGGGAGCCTGGCAGGTCGCACACGAAGGCTGCGGGGCACGGAGCATCCCTTCAGCCATGGCGTGCACGGTCTGGTGCACACACGTGTGCGTCTGCATCAGTCGGGACCATGCCCGGGGGTAGGAAAGGTTCGGGCTTGAGGATCGCTCCCGCTGGTGCACGGGAGGGTGTCCCCAGGGAGATGTCGGCTGGGGCAGGGGGCAGCTGCCCCTCCGGCCGGGTGGGTCCAGCCTGTGGCCCCGCAGGGTGCCCAGCGTGGGGTGCTCCCAGGACGGACCCTTCCATTTGCTCACCAGCCCATCCAGCCCCGGCACCGGCATCCCTTTGAAATCAAATCCTCAGGCATTTCACGCCGACTATTCCTGTGAAATTCTTCGGGAAGGGGAAACTATCACCCCGGATCCCAGTGGGGCTGTGCCATCGCCCTCTCTCCGGGCTGGCAGGGAGAGCACAGGGTGCTGCGGAGCCCACACTCGCCCCCAGGCGCGGCTGGTGGCCTGTCCTTGCTATTTGGGCTCTCCCTCCCTGCCCCAGCCCCTGCCTGCAAACCTGGCGCTGGGGGCAGCGGGGACCACCGCGGGTGGGTGGGCTGGGCCGGGCAGGGGTGGGGGCGAGGGCAGCACAGCCGGCACCGGGCCCCTCACCACCCTGCAGCGAGTCCTGCCAGCCCTGGCAAAGGCTTGGTGGGACAGCACCCATGGCCGTCTCCCCAGCTCCATCATCCCCNACCCCGGATCCCAGTGGGGCTGTGCCATCGCCCTCTCTCCGGGCTGGCAGGGAGAGCACAGGGTGCTGCGGAGCCCACACTCGCCCCCAGGCGCGGCTGGTGGCCTGTCCTTGCTATTTGGGCTCTCCCTCCCTGCCCCCGCCCCTGCCTGCAAACCTGGCGCTGGGGGCAGCGGGGGCCCCCGCGGGTGGGTGGGCTGGGCCGGGCAGGGGTGGGGGCGAGGGCAGCACAGCCGGCACCGGG
>VYXH01010650.1:64952-99338 GCA_013397275.1 Burhinus bistriatus | reverse complement strand
TTTTTTTTAATCATTAGCTGCGAGGAATGGAAAAAACAATAAACCCTGGATGTGTTATTTCAACCGAGCCTGGTGCTGTTTGGAGGAATTCGAGGGGCTCGCGAGTGGCCCTGCGGGAGCCCCCCCTGGCTTAGCGGGTCGGGACCGTGGTCCCCGTGGAGGGTGCGTGCCGGGCTCCAGGGGCTTTCATGCCAGCAGCAAGAGTGGACGCGTGCCGTGCCAGGGTGCTGCTGGCTGCAGCGGGAGCATGGTACCAGGGGGCTTCCCCTGTCCGGCTGCCCCCGTGGCTTCCCCGGGGCCGGTTCTGGTGCCCGCTGCCTCCCCGCCGGGGAGGAAGGTTTTCCTGCGCTGGCACGAATCATCTTTTCCACTCCGGGCTCTGTAGGTGATTTGTGTTGGTGCCATCGGTGCCAGGCTTGGGCACGGCAGCCCAGGAGCCAGGGTGATGGGCTGGGGGCGTGGGACCTTGGGGCAGAGAGGGCTCAGCTTTGATGTCCCACGCAGGACCCCGAGGTGCAGCTAATGGAAACTTCTGGGCAGCTTTATTTATTCCCCCCCTGCTCCGGTTACAAACCCAGCTCGTCTTCCCCATTGTCCGGAGGGAAACTCAAGCCTCAGCTGGTGCTCGCCGGGGCAGCCGGGGTGCCAGGCGTGCAGCAGCGGTGGGTGCCACCGTCCTCCCAGGCAGGGTGGCTCTGCCGGGGGCTCAGCGGTGGGGGGGGCGCTGCCCACCCTGCCCCGAGACACCTTGGGGGGTTGAGGGGGGGGCAGCTCATCTGCAGAGGGTCCGTGGGGCTGGTTCGCCCCCGGGGATGTGTTTGGTGGGTGCCCAGCGCCGGGTGGGGAGACGGGCTCTGCCCCGGCCCCAGGGTGGGCTGTGGGCAGGGACACAGGCAGCTTGGGACCTGTGGCAGGCAGGGGGCTGCAGCAGGGACAGGGGCAGCCCTGGCGAGGCTGGCTTGTCCGTCATCTAATTAGCCAGCGTGCAGGCTGGTCCCTCTTACCCAGGGAGCAAAAAGCCAGCGAGGGACCCTCCTTTCAGCACCCGAATTAGCACCCGCTGCCCACCCGCACCGACAGCCCTTGGCCCCCGCCCTGGCGGCTCAGAGCCCCAGCAGGAGCTGCAGCCCAAGGAGAGGTGCAAGACCCCCGCCGAGGCGATGGTGGTGGCAGGGGCTGGGTTTGGCAGCCCCTCACCCTCCACTGGGGCTTTGGGCTACCGTGCTTGATGCAGCAAAGCGCCTTTCATCCGCCCCCCCGCTGCCCCCGGGATGGCGGGAGAAGTCCAGCGACTGATCTGGGAAAAGCCTTCGGCTCCCCCGGGAGCCAACGCGGCAGCCGAGGTGTGAAGGTGTCCACTGCCCACGCGGTGCTGGTGGGACACCGAGGAGCTCACGCCTGATTTAGGGTGCTGGGAGGCAAGCGTGCCCCTGGCCAGGCCGGTGGGCACCCAGCCCCTTCCCCGGGATGATGGTGGTGGTGGTGGCAGGGGAGGGACCCCCGGCTGCCACGGGAGAGTTTGTTTGGGCAGATAAAAGGGCCGTGACCTGGGGCAGGAGAGTCAATATTGGCTGCGGGACAGGCTCCAAAGTCCAGCCTGGGGAGCTGGGCAAGGCGCAGGGCAGGAGCTGCTCGAGGAGGGGGGCACGGCCACGTCCCCATGCCAGGGGTACAGCCCGTGTGCCAGATGCACACGCACCCCCCCCAGGCAGGCAGCCCCTCGGCGCTGAGCCCTGAGCCAGCTCAGTGCACCTTTGGCTCGCAGGCCCAGGCACGCGGCGTGGCGATGGTGCTGGGGCGTGCGCGTGTCACAGCTCATGGCAGGGACAGCCTGCCCTTGAGCACCCCGGCTCCTGCCAACTACCTCGCTGCCTCTCGAGCGCTCACCCAGATAACCGCTCCTGCCGGGCCCCAGCTATCGGGCAGCGCTGGGGCCGTGGCGCCCGACCACCCCCCGCTATCAGCCCCAGCAGCCCAGCCGGCTCCGCCAGAGGCAGCCAGCCCCGAGACAGAGCTTTTCCCCAGAGCCAGCCCCAAAGCGGAGCTGCCCCTTGGAAGGGCACTGTGCCGGGGCCACCGCCTGTCCCCTTGTCACAGCCGCTTTCAACCCTGTGCTGGGGAGGCTCAGCTCTCCCCCATATCCTCCCTGCATCCCCTCTCCAGCCTACTCCCAGCAACCCCAAGGCAGCCGAGCGCCCAGCTCTGGCCAGGTTGGGGCGGCTGCAGAAGCCCCTCTGCAAGGGGCGGGCAGGGCTCAGCGCTGCCCCATCGCTGCAGGCGCAGCCTCCCAGCTTGGGCACCGCTGCCATGGCCGCCTGTCCCCAGCGCCAGCAGGAGGGATGGCTGCAGAGGCTGAGCCGGGGCTGCCGCTGGGCAAGAGGGGGCTCAGGACACCCCAGAGCCCTGGACCAGCTAAGGATGGAGAAGGCGAACCTAGTGCCCCCCAGCACTCGCTGAGCTGTGGACGCTCCCTCCAGGTTTTGAGCAGCTGTGATAAACCTCCCAAGTTGCCCAGACTATTAATTGGTTAATATTAATGATTAAGCCATGAGGAAGCCAAAAGGGGGACCAAGCTCAAGGCTCCTCACCCGCTGTGCCCCCATGGCCTCCGGCTGAGGCTGTGCTGGAGCTCCAGGTGCCCCCCCCTCGGGGAGCATCACAGGCCAGCCTGGCTGAGATGGCGGGTGCAGCCAGGCCGGTGATTGTCCCCCAGCCCCTAGTGCCAGTGGGTAGCAGGGCGACGGCTGCCTGCCAGCCCCGCACGCTCGCCTGCCAGGCATGGGGACAGCTATTTATAGCCCCTGCACAGGACACTAATGCCATGCAGGGGCTGCTATAAAAAGCAAGTCTCAGAAAAGGTCTGGGAGCAGATGCTGGTGTGAGGTCTCCACGCTGAGGCCTGGAAACGTCCCAGCTTGAGTCACACTCTGATTCACCCAGGTCCTGTTGCATGGCCAGCAAGTCCAACCACCTCTCGTGGAGAGGGGATGAGGCTTCACTGGGGAAAGCAGCATTTGCCCATCACTGAGAGCCTTCAGCCCCTCAAACCCATCAGGGGGTTTCCTCTGCCCAGCAGAGCCGGACCTGGCTGAAGCACTCCCAGTTCGGCTCCTGAGCAAGGAGGACCATGGAGACACCCAGGAAACCATCACCCTCCCGTTAGTGCAGCGCTGCCAGAAGTGCAGACAAAACTTTGGCCAAGACCTTTGTTTCACAAAGGTGGGTTGTATGTCAGGACTGGTCCATTGCCTCCCCAGACCCTGCTGCCTTTGAAGCTCGGTATGTCAGAGCCCAGCACGTCCCCATTAGGCTGCTGGAGACCAGGACGGTGGGCTGGGAGTTGTGCTTTCCGAGACACAGCGAGGTCCTTGCTGAGCTGCAGTTGCAAAACACACGTGAACGGAACACGGGAGGCAGTTTTGATGGCCATCCAGCCAGGCAACGCTGGGGTGAAGGAGCAGAGACATTTTAGCTCCACCATCACCCCCTTGTATTCCCTTCAGGAGAGCTACCCAGTGCCACCCTGCACCCTGCGGCAGGAGGACAAGTGTCACACTGGGAGCCCGCACGAGACAAGGGACCAAACGGGGTGCCCAGCCCATCCCGCAGCCTGGTGACCTCCCCCTGCCCAGGGGCAGGAAGAGCACAGCCCCGTCCCTCCCGTCCCGTCCCGTCCCTCGTCTTCCAGGAGGAAGATCAAGAGAGCTGGCTCCGAGCACCCACGTCCATGCCCGCGCAGCCTAGGAAGAAAAGTGGCATGGCACAACCCAGCCACGATACCGGAACGGAGGCACGGCCCAGGGGCTGGTATAACCAAACCTGAGCAGAGTGGCCTAGAAGACAGTTCTCCAGAGTTGCAAGCTGACCTGACCCAGACTCGCTGTTCCCTTGATCCCTTGCTGCGCAGCTCTGTTTCCTCTCCAGAAGGCAGCGACATCACGTTTGATGGGGGCTCTGGGGAAGGCAAAGGCGAGACATCCCAGACAGTCCTGCACAAACACAGGGCACCCACAAAGGACTCGCTGCAAGCCAGTTTTACAAACACAAGTACATAATGTTTATTTTTAAGTTTCCAATTTATTACAAGTACAGCCCTTAGCAGAAACCCCCTCCCCCCAACAAATGACATTTATTTTTAAAAAACGTACAGTTCCAAAGGTTTCACCGTGTAGGACCTGCAGAAAACGTTCTCTATGAACAGGACAAAACGAAGCCTCTGAAGGGGACGTGCGAAATACAAACGTCAGTGCTATTCTGTGGGGCAGGGAGCTGAGGCTAGGGAGACGGGAAGAGGGAAGTGGCTGGAAACCTGCCTTGTCTCTGCAGCCATCGACAGTCCAGAACTGAAACCAATACCTGTTAAAAAAAAAAAAACACCCTAAAAAGTTCACAAAACTAGGCCGCAATTTTTAATCAATGATTCTTTTCTTCTCAAATCACAGGAGTTGCAACAACTGCTTTTGCTTTTCTGTTACAAAACCAGTATAGAGCAGCCCTGTGGCTGGTTTGTTCCAAATTGAACTTCTGTAATAAGAAGTTCAAGCCCTGATTGTATGATTGAAACCTGTCATGAGGGAGAGGGAGAGGTGAAAAAACACACCCTTTTCCTAGAGAAAGTCAGTATCTCGGGCGGCAGGACCCACTGCTGGGGCTGCGGCAGAGCAGCCTCCCAGCAGGATCAGGCTGGTTGGCCGATGTGGGACAGTCCTCGCTGCACTGGGGGAGTGCGAGGGAGGTGAGCTAGGGAAGGTATTACTATAAAACATGGTGAGTGCGGCTAGAGAGCGACTGGGAGACCCTGGCAACAAGTCCCCCGGTGTAACTCCAGCTACTGGTAGGAAAATGAGTTTTAAGAGGGGGGAAAATATAAAGCAAACACGATTTCATATAAACTGTACATGTGCCAAAGCAAGACAACGGTATCTTACAGGTGTTCTTTGTACAAGATCACAGCTAGAAACAAGCCACTTTTAACTAGAAAATTAATTTAAAAAGTTACATAGACCATGTTTCTGCTGCTCCCCTTACCCTGGAGCTCCCTACAGGGCATGCAGAAAACCACGCTCTCCAGTATGCTTCTGGCACTCGGTTCATCCAAAGGGCTACATGATTGTGTGCTGTTCAAGGTGAGCAGGGAAGCCAACTGCCTCCTCTTTGCCACGTATGTGTGAAGAGCTGAGCTCAGAAGAACCCTCTCTGGAGCGCAACCTCCAGAGATCGCTCCCCAAGAAGAGAGAGAGGGGAAAAGCAAGAGCACCTCGAAGCCAATTGTGTTAGGATGCTGGTGAAAGCCGTATCTCCATAAATGTAAGTGCTTGCTCGCCCTATGCAGCCCTTCATTGGGGGCTCAAAATTAACACCATATAAATATATACATACAAGAACTAGCAGCCCATTGGCTTGATCGCACCCAGTCCTTCTGTGAAGCAATATGATCCCTCCCTGCACCAGCTCAAGGCTGGTTTCACATCACAGGCAGCAGACGGCAGAGGTCCCACCACGCTCTGGCACTGGCTGCTCGCAGAGGGGAGGAAGCGGCTCATCCCAAGGAAGCCGACAGCGCCTGAGCTGGAGTAGGCTTCGTGCTCCCCTGCCCAGCCAGGCTTTGGCCAGGCCTTCCTCTCGCCTTCCCACCTTCCCCTCCTAGCAGGCCAGACTTGTTCAGAGCTTTGTGGATTTTGCAGGAAGCAGTAAATCACCTCTGCTCACTCAATGGATGACCAAATACTTGAGGAAATCGCAGAAAAATTAAAACTAGGACGGGCCAAAGGGAAGGCTGGATTAACAGAGAAGTGCCTGCTGCTTCCCAACTCCCTCCAGACAACCCATCCTGCTGCCCGACAGCACCAGAAGGCCTGCTCCAGCTCTGGCTCTCCCCCTAGTCTCCCCATCCCTCATTTCTTCCTTTTCCGCCCCCGGGAATGTTCAAGGGGCTCTGACTCACTGTCCCCTTCCTGCTCCTCCAGTCCCTGGCACCTGGCAGAGAGCTTCTTGCGTTTCCTGCGTGCATACGTGTGGCCAGGCAGGTGTTTGTGCACCATGTCAATCAAACACTGTTCCGTCTTCTCCACGCAGGACAGTACGTGACTCTCGTTCTGGTTGTAGCGCTCGGCGTTGGAGAACACTTGCTTGATGTCAGAGAGGAACTCCTGCACCGAGCGGTAATTGCCACAAGAGCACTTGCTCTGCATAGTCTGGAAGTCCATAGGGTTGCTGATGACCTCAAAGTAATCTTCGGCTTCCTCCGTGGTCACTGGCTCCCTGCCGAACGAAGAGCCACAAAGATAGGAGGAAAATGACGGCCCCGGCTGCACGCAGTGCAGAGCTGCAGAGGAGCGAGAATCACCCCCACCCCCTTTGCTCGAGTGGCAGCCCCAACCCACACGCCCCCAGAGCGGTAACAAACCCAAGCAGCACCGCAACAGTGCTAGACATGTCAGCCCCGCAGCGGCCACAGCACGATGACAGGAAGGACAGCAGCTTGTCCTTCTTCCCAGAGAGCTGGTCCAGGCACAGGGACTGGCATGTGGCAGGCACGGCTGCCTTCTCTGCCACACTGCCTACAGAGCGCTCTGCAAATCCTGGGGGCTGCAGAAAACATCCACCCCAGCCTCCCCTCTTCGGCCCATAGCCTACCACCCTCTGTTACACCACCTCAGAAAGGCCCCACGTCTTCAGTCCAGCAAAGGACTGACAGCATGTAGTGGTTTCTTCTGGAGCAGCTTCACTCCCTTTCTTCCCATCCATAACTTGCTTTTGAAACCCCGGTTTCGTAGCCAGCACGTGGATCCAGCAGGACTGCAGCATGGCCAGCCCACACCTACACACTGCCTGCGGACAGTCCTGCGCCCACGGAGAAGGAGGCCACCTGCCCTCACCTGAAGGGCCAGCTAAAGCGGTACTTGATCAGCTTGCTGAGGATTTCCTCACACTTCTGCAACTCGAGGTTTTGGCGCCGTGCCGTCTTCTTTGTTTGAAGGACCTGCCCACACAAAGGATGCTGTTAAAAGGAGGGGAACCACTACAGGCTTTAGTGTTCAGCAAACAGTTTTGAGGCCGAAGAAGCTGGTTCTTAGCACAGCTTTTCTTTTCAATCCTCTCGCTTACAAGCTAGTGTCTCAAGGGGTGGGGATACGTAATACTGCTGCAGAAAAAAAGTTCAAGTCTTTCAAATGCAGCCATCTTCCACAATAATCAAGAGGCAAACTGCTCCGCTGTGGGACCTTTGATGGCAACAGCCAAGACATGCAGTGGCAGCTTGAGTTACAGAACGGGAGCCCCATCCAGAAGCTCTGATGGGAATAGCTCAACAAGCAGCCTGTCTTTTCTCCAGGGGCAGCAAGCTTTTTCAAGATAGGTTCAAAGACAGCATGGTCAAAACAAGCAGCCAAAGAATAAATGACAGCAAATGGAGAGCGTATATTCCCTCTCCCTGCCTTCTCCTAGCCCCTGGTGGACAAGCATGCGAGAAGCAGAGGGAGAAAGCACTTGTGCCGCTGTATGGACATTGCAGAGCCGACCATGCCATTTTAAATACCAAAGAGCAGCTGATGCCTCCAGCACTGCTGTCCTGTACACAGGCTCAATGCCAGGTCAGCCATTTGCCCGGGGATCCGCAGGAGGTCACCCACCAGCACAGGGACATCCCCTCGGCTCTGAGCGCACAGCTCACGAGGCTTCGCTGCTTAGGGTATGTCAGATGATGGGAAGGTTCCACAACACAGGGCATTATTCCTGAGCCAGATTTGGTCTCTTCCCAGGACAAACAATAAGTGCAAGAGCCCCAGCACAGCTCTCTTCCCCAAGTCAGCGTTTTGTTTAAGACCCTGACCCAGCTGTTCCAGTAAGATTTTCTCCATTTGAATATCCCTCCGAGCTGGCTGTGGCAGCCCATGCTGGGCTTGCGGGTTTGGGTGCTCTCCAATCTGTAACACAGGCCAGCAAAAAGGACACTGCTGTTCCACTAGCCACCCACCCACACCCAGCATGAGCAGCAGTGAGCCCAAAGACCATGATCAAGACCACTTAAGAAGAGTGACAGGATACACCAGCACTAGTAGTGCTGGTCAGTGGACAGATGGCAGATCTAGCAGAGGCTTGTGATGTGGCCCATGGGGCTAGAGTATCCTCATGTATCCTTTGTGGTGTGTCCCTCCCCAGCACAAACAGCACAGCACACTGCAGCTCCACCCTGCCTAGCACGCACGCACAGGATTGCTCTGTTCAGGAGCATAAGGTTTAATTCTTTAAATGTCAAGTGAAACCTAAACCAGCCAAATTATGTCCTGGAGGTTGGGGAGTGACCATACGGACAACAACTGTCAGAAAACGGCCAAGGCTGGGGAGCAAGGGTCCAACATTGCTGGCATTCTCTGACCATCCAGGACCCCCTCAGTCCCCCCACCTCTCTTCAGAGACATATGGATACTATTTAAAACCCTTTAACAAGCTGCAGGCTGCCTGCTACTCAAGGGGGACAATGTGTGAAAGCGGCTGGGGAGAGATGCCTGGCATATCTGTGCTCCGTTTGTACTGGGCCCTTAAGGATATGCCTCCTTTGTTAACCCGCTCCCAGCCCAGCCCGGGTTTCACAATACGATTCAGGGTATTTCTTTGGGAAGGGGAGGGGAGGAAGCGCAACACCTGTTTCGTTTATAACTCATGATGTGAGCAGCCTCGGGGGAGCAATTTGGCTCTTACCAGCTCATCAATGTCTGCGCCGTTGACAGGTGCAGCCCGCTGCCGGGGTCCCCTGGCAGGGTGCAGCGACTGCTTCTTCCTTTGGTGCCTTCCTTGCCTCGAGGAGTACATGGCTGTGCTCTGCTTGCCCCGGGCTGCCTTTCTGGGTCTCACTGAAACATATAAGCCGTGGACTTAGAGGAATGAGTCAACCTGGAAGCAGAGATCACAAGCCCTTTGCCCAGCCCAGCCATACACATCAGGCAGACCCTCACTCACAGCACAGAGGAGCTAGTGAACCCACGGATGACTGCAGGCACCCGGCTTCTTGTCAGCCTGTCCTCACTCAGCACATGCTCGTGTCAGCTGTGCTCTTGATACCCTCTCCAGATGAGGTATGTGGGTAATCACCTCCTGTCCAAAGAGGCCACTGCTGTCTGGCAACAGCCTTCTCCTAAAGGGTGGTCACACACGCCAGCCAACAGCACTGGCAGATTCTCGAGCTCTGACGGAGACCTGGGAGCTTCCAGCTCCTCTGCTGCAGGTAAGGCTTGCCCAGGGCTGTAACAGCAAGTCCCTCTGCCTGCAGAACCGAGTGCCAAGACCCTGATGTGAGACTTGAGGGAGGGAAGGAGAAGCAGTGCAAAGACAGACAGTTGTCTCAAATATAACTGCAACATCCTTTCTGAAAGCACCGGGAGCAGAAACTTGTCGTTTCCCCGGTTTCCTGCCGCCCCCTTGCTCCTCACCGGTTTGGGAATGGGTGCTTTTCCAAGCATTCACAAGTGGCCCACACAGTGGGGTAAGTCAGTTGCTAAGCCCCCTGAAAAGTGAACTGTGTGCAGGGGGAGTGTCGAGTTACTGCAGCCGGGAGCTGCTCCACGTACTGCAAGTGGGAAACAATGGGATTTTATTCCCCGAGACCAGGGCTGCTGCACTATATCCCATAGAAAGGCACTTGCCTGTTTGTTAGCCTGCCTGTCAGAGCTTCACACTGATGGAAATGCAAGCGTGCTGACGCACTCCCTTGTCTTAAGTTTCTCCCATGACCCCTCTGTATCAGGAGAACGTGTTGGTCTTCTTCCCCAGCCAAGCTCCTTCCACCTGGTCACAAGTGCTTCAGCAAGCTGTATCCAGCGCGCTGTAGCACTTCATCTGTTGCCTCTAATCCAGCCCTGTCCAATAAATCATCTTGCCAGGCCCCCCGCAGGAGGAGCGTGTGTCGGGGCAGTGGGACGTCTGCCTGCTGTCGCTCTGCTTGTGTGTCAAGCGTGCGGCACGTGTTAAATGTCTGACAATCCAACATTCTAGGTTATATCCCTCAGGATAAACGCCACGAGGATTAATGGGACTTCTCTATTAAAACAAAAGTTTTCCACAGTGACCTTTCCATGTTAATGCTCTTTAAAACCAGGGGTTGCATTTAGCGCTTTATTTTTAGTGACTGTAACCCTCTTTTGCTATTGTTTGGAAACCTTGGCTCAGCTCCTGACTTGGCCAAGCAACACAGGCTGAACACACTCCAAGTGTGGACATGGATACACCGCAGAACAACAAGCAGCATACACATACAGCGTATCAGTGAACATCCCTGAAAACAGAATAAAGCGGGGGAATCAAGACTGATAGACCTGGATGGAAACCCTTGAAAGAACATGGGATAGTCCTTTGGGTCCCACCATCTGCCCTGAATAAGACATTCTGAAGTTTATTTTATGTCAGTCAAGGGCATTTTGACAGAAAGCAAATGCTGGCAGTGTGCCATTCCAAGATTGATCTTTTCAGTGCATCAAGTTGCCCAAATGAGACTGAGTCAAATTCCCTTAAAAACAAAGGGGATACACATACTAAAAAGTGGTTAAGTGGAGAAGTAGTCATTGAGGAGTCTAGAAAATGCTATTTTATTCCACTCAGCTGCCCAGGAATGAGCCAGTTAGGCATCCTGAGTGGTCTCTGTATGCAACCAAAGGGTGCTGGCAGTCCAGGCCACACTACACCTCGAGTACTGTGCCTTCCCACAGGAATGGGCAGAGGAAGTGATAGTCCTACTATTTGAAAACACTTCCTTGCCAAATCACTAGAAATCCTACATTTAAGAGGTTATGAGCTGGTGGGAAGGGAAAAAGCAAGGAGAGGGGGTTGTAGTTAAAGCTCCACAAACACCCAGTTTACCAACAAACCCTGTAGGCACAGAGACTGCCAATACCAGTAACTGATAACGCTGTTGCCTCACCCTGCCCTGCTGCAGCCTCTGCTGACTGCCTCGCGGCACTCTTAATGGTCTCAGCAGCATTCCCAGGAGAGCGACTGGGCAGCGAGCAAGAGCTCGCTGCAGTTTCAATCTTTGCTAGTGCTGACCCTATCACAAAGGGACGAGAGCTCACTCCAGCTCCCCAGGTAACGTACAGCACTACCACAGCCTTCCCCTGTGACATATCCCACTGTTTCCAAGTAAGAACCTGTTCTGTGTGAGGAAAAGCACAAGTCCCAAATAGGATCCATACTTTGGACACTGAAGGCAGAGTCCTAATATTTTCTGTTCCTTTCCTGCATGGTCAAAGCCTTACATTTTAGTCCAGCAACTTCATAATCTTCTTCCTCCTCTTCTTCCTCCTCAGCATCTGGTTCATCAGAAGCTTCCTCACCTTCTCCATCTTCATCTTCAGCAGAATCCTCTGCATAGTTCCTACAGGGAGGCAGGTAAATGCATTTGTTGTACCAGAGCGTGGGCATCAGAGGCCCTGGGCCCTTTGTACTGTTTGTTTCGGGGCAGAGAATTGCTGACCACCTCAATGTAAAACAAACACCCAGTCTCAGACTGAAGCAGTCTGCTGTAT
Organism: Burhinus bistriatus; assembly: GCA_013397275.1. Lineage (NCBI taxonomy): Eukaryota > Metazoa > Chordata > Aves > Charadriiformes > Burhinidae > Burhinus > Burhinus bistriatus. The sequence continues at coordinate 87,822 of VYXH01010650.1, read as the reverse complement.
TTCAGAGCATTATGTTGTAGCTACAGCTAAAAGGGCACTTCCCAGGCTATCGTCTGAACAGCTGGGCTGAAAATCCCCAGCAGCTGAATCTGTGTATTTTTTGCTGTTCTAGGCAACTTGTCCACATGATAACGGATTTTAAGACTGTGATTGCTGTGCAATTACTCCTCCCCAAGAGGACGTGCTGCTGTTTTATCCAGGTCTGCAGGCCTGGCCTAAGGAGTTTCAAAAAGGGGGCTTTTTTGTTTCTACTGGGATATTTTCCCATTATCTCCTTCCACTGTCATGCCACTTGCATGTGCACTACAGGAAACAGATCTCGTTTAGAATTCACAGCTAAGCTTGTATTTATTAGTGAGCAGAGTGTCAGACTTCTTATATGCTGATGTCAGAAGCCACAGAGACTCCCTGCCCAGGACAGTTGTGACTTCTCGCATGTGTCTGTTAAACCATTCAAACCATTACAAAAACAGGAAAGCAGAATAGCATGCGTAGGCAAAAGGGGACAAAGGCAAAGCTGTTGTGGGAGTCTCAATCCTCTGGAGAAACAGGATCTTGAGCAGTAAAAGGAATAAGCTCCCACAGTACAGGGGGGACAAAAGTGCTCCCAGGCCGACATTTTTTTCCTGCCTCAGCTAAGACGACAAGAGCAGAAAGCAAGACAGGTGTTACCCCACCTGATGGCTCTCATCCAGGAGCCAAGCAGCTTGCAGGTGACTCTGCCACATCAAAGTAACTACGATCTCAGGTTAGAACAGCTGCATTGAAGCCCTGTCATTTTTGTACAAGCCTGATGAACTCTTAAACGGTGCCCAGGGAGTAAGTAATACTTTTCAGGCCATACACCACCTGCACCTTACAAGCTCGTACACCTCTCACTGGGCTGCCACTCTGGAAGGGAAGATCTGTTGGCTGCTTATGCTTCAGATGCCATTTGACAGCCTCACCTTGCTGACAAGCAGGTACATGCAGCACAGTTACAATCAGCAGAGGACATACATTGTAAGCAGAAAAATACATCTCACATATATTTAACTTCCAGCTTGCAACTGAAAAAACAATTCAACCCCTTACTGTCAAGGAGGCAACTACTACTTGCTGCTGCATAGAACAACTTTGATTCCTCCACAAATCATGTTCCCTTTGTAGCCCTATAAGAACTCCTGCCTTGTTAAGGTTTATCAGGTCCAGAAAACCATCAGTGGCATTTTGTAGCCTGATTTTTAGTAGCACAGTAGGGGCTGAGCTGCAGTCTGGAGTAATGTCTGCTCTAACTTGACAAGAACACAACAGTAACTTAGGCCAGTGGACTACAGAGCTGCAGTGCTACCAACTACGTTCCCACAAAAAAGCAACCCAACTAGCTGCTCAGTCAAAGAAAACAACAGCCCTCAGCGCATCCAATTTTGGCTGATGTTTTGTGCATGTTTTCACTGCCACACTGAAGTTATTTATTACAACCGCTGAAGTTGTCATGGGTCAGTACAACACAGGTGTACACAGGAGCCTGAAAAAAATGCTTTTCTATTTTCCAGTGCCATTGAGTTAACTAGGCTATTTCAAACCTATTAAAGGGGCTCTGTCTCAGGCTGTTTTGGTCATCTTGCGAAAGCACAGCTAGAGCTGTGCATCAGTGGCAATGCAAAGGAAAGGAGGGTCACTCACCTGTCCCGTGAGCTGCGCCTGGCAGTAGAAGGCTGACATGCTGGACACTGCCATTCACCATCTGGTATCTCATAGAGCGCCGGTCTCAGACAAAAGAGGTGGAAGGCTTTGTTACACTCGTCACACAGGATCAGCTTGTCATCCTCACCTAGGAGAGTGCAACTTACTTGTAACTCAGTGCTGCAGCCTTGCTCAACCTGAGAAGCAGAAGCTGCTGCAGCGCTGCAGGTCAGGACAAAGCAAGAGAAAGATGCAAAGTGTCCTCTCATGGCAGGGACCCTTCCTTCTCGATTCCACCATGGCAGTGGAAACCAGCAGCACTTAAAAACAATCAAAACAATGCAAAGTCCTGTGCCCTGCAAAGATTTCATTTGAGGCAAAGTTAGAAACCTGCCAAATAGGTTGCACCCAGACTAAATCTCAAGCCAAACACAGGGAAAAAAAAATTTGCTGCTAAGATGCCCAAGAGCCCAGCAAGAGGCTATAAACACAGCTATTCTTATTCTAGCCTCAGCCCGGTCAACCTGCACAGCATCTTCTTTCTGCTTAAGGTAGCAAGCCTACAAAGAAAATCAGTATGCAGCACAACTAGCCTCTCTGTGCTTCTCACTGATGCAGGGAAATGGGGAGAAAGTCCTGAGCCAGCTATTTCATTTACTGAAAAGGAAAGAAAGGAAAGTGCAGAGAGCTTGCCAGCATGTCTCTTTCTCTAACATCCCAATTCTTAAGTTCTGTGAAACTATAATCTGTTAGTCTTGGGTGAGCCCCCTCTTACATCTGCCTAGAATCCCCTCTCAACAGCAGATAGGACAGTTTTTGCATTGGTTTGGAATATCAGGCTCCACAGTGAAGGAGGATGTTGTGCTAATTCAGCCCTTATTTCTTTGAAGAGGTGGATGGCATAGCCTTTTGGTAAACAGAAGTGGCCCAGCATTCCCCCAGAGGTCTGTCTGCCCTCCTTTCCCACTACTGTTTCAGCAAATAGAAAGTAAGACAAAAAGCACATGATGAGGCAGAATGTACTACCAAGCTCTTTCCTCCAGGCTTCCATCCAAAAGGAGAGCTTATGGCAGAACAAACACTAGCACTCCATCACTGGTGACACCCCTGCTACTTCCCCCTCCACCTGCAAGACTCTAAAGCCCTTCATCCTATATAATGCATACAGAGAAGGTGATCCCTCATCACCTTTTTGGTTACTTCCCCAGCCTTAGCAGAGCAGCAGCCAAAGGCACATAACTTCATTCTCTGCTCTCACACAAAAGGCAAAGAGTTTGCTTCTGCCAGCCCATCAAGCTCACTCCAGCCTCAAAGTAGCATCATCCCACCTCTCTCTCTCCCACACAGCTACAAAGGATAGTAACCTTCCCAACCTCTCCTTGCTCATTCCTCCTGTAAAAGGTGGGATTAACTGACAAGGCTCAGAGACCCAAAGACCATTCCAACTCAAAAATGAACCCAGGGAATGGACACTGGCGTAAGTGTTCCCAGAAGGATTTGTAGATGACTTGTGTCCAAGTACCCTAAATATCCAGGGGATAGCAGCTCTGCAATGTTCTGCAAGACTGTGTACTGGTTTCGTAAGAATGGTTTATTGGAGTCAAGGTCAAATGTTTCTGTGAGATCAATGTTTCTGACTGTAAATTCTGACATTCAAAACTCAAAATACAGCCAAAGACAGAGTGACAGACTACAAGGGCATGTTGCCTAAGCAGGGCATGGAGAGGTGACAGCGTCCGACTGTTACGCAGGCTTGGGGCAGGAATGCATACCTTTCTTGCGACACACTTTGCATCTGGCATTCTCTGCCGACATATCCCACTTGATACAGGCATCCAGCATCCCGAGCAGCACGTGCATACGGGAGAAGGTCTGGGCCTCACGGATTGCTGTCTTCCACTTCTCCATGGCTGAAGCAACCTGCAGACAGACCTAACAACTTACAACGAAGCACACAGACACAGCTTGCTACAGTCTGAAGATGTTTTTTATATCCTTTAGCTGGGGCCCTTAATAACCAAAGCTCAACTCTGTATTTCTTTCCTTCTATATAGCCTCAGCAGTCCTATTTGTGGTTTATCCATAACCAGCCTCGCTGGATCAGACAGTTTGTTCATAACAGTAGAGCCCTTTTGCATTTCACGGCCAGGCTGAAACAACCTACGTGAACTCCACTAAATTCTTGCTCTGAAAGTCTAACCCAAATAATCATCAGGCTAAGAAAATAAAAGGCAGAAATCTAGCACTGTAAAATGCGAGATGAAAGTTAGGAGACAGCTGGCAACACCACTTGAGCGTGGCGGATCGGAGCAGCCTGTGCTGCCCTCCAGTGGGTACTGCAGACACACGAGACCATCAGCGAGGCCTGCCATACGCTTGGTCCTCCTGGTCCACTGAGCTGCTCCGCTGGCAAAGGGGACCATGACATTAGTGACCATCAGATTTGACAGGCAGAGCATTTGGAGCCCCAAATATGAAGCCAGCCGCCTTCCTGAGACCAGATGACCTCAGCGCATGTGAAATCCCAGAATCAGCTGCAAGTGAGGATGAAAGCATTAAACCTGAGACTTGCACCAAGGCAACTGCTGGAGTCTGCACATAGCAAGCCACATGCGAAATCTCAAACTCAGCTCTGGAGGTTTAGAAACAACGTTGCGGTAAATCGGAAATGCACCAGAACAGAGAAGTAATCCAGAGCCACTGCGTGTTCAACTCCAGTGTTAATCCTTTGCTTTGTAACAATGAGGTGATGGCCTAGACATGACAGGGACATAATAGGACTCAAGTTAATGTTCTTCTACCCCAGGAGAACGAAAAAACAAACAGTGAAGTGTCAGATGGGAAAATCTAAACTCTGCAGCTGACAGCAATTTGGGAGCCAAACAAAACCCAGGATTTTTGCAGAGTTGCACATTCTCCTCCCACTGAATCTGAGGAAGCACAGCATATATTAGTTGCTTGGAAAAACACACAAACTGTTCTAAAATGCCAACATCCTTGCTGCCATTGCTAGTGTGGAACCTGGAGCCCAAGACATTCAAGACAAACGGAAACCTGCACAGCCTACTGTGGCAGATTACACAGCGCTGTGCTATTTCTTTGCAGAACATTGTTGAGGTGCTTCACATACTGTGTAATTGATTTTCCAAGTAACTGTTCCATGGGTTTTGCTGTTAACGTACTGGGTAACTGCTGGGCCAAGATAAATCTGCAAAAGCTGTTGGCAAGTTTTTCTTAGATTTTTCTCCCCAAGCCTGTGGAATTTAGCAGATTTTTAGCCTTACTTCCCAAGCATCATGAGACGATGGCATTTTAGCAGTACCATTATCAAGGGAGTTCAGACTGCCAACTAGGCAAAACAAGAGATTGAAAGAAGTTACTTAAATATCCTCCTGACTGGAGAGGAGCAGTCTAGCAGGGAAAACAAAAAACCCCACAAAAATACTAAAGGAGAAGTCCTCAGTCACATTTCAACTTCAGAGTGACAGAAAACACCAGCACTGGTAAAGGTGGACAAACCTCCAGCTAGAAACCTCTCATCTGGTATCCTAGGATGACAGAAATAAATCCCTCTGAACAGCTGAAACGGTAATTGCTTGGTTGTGAAGCTGCTCTTGGGGGTATTGTCTGCCGGTGAAGACCGACCCCCCCAGCCTTCTCCCTTGCTAACACAGCTGAGAGCCAGTAGCAGGGGCGGATAACCCACCCCACTGCGCTCAGGCAGTTGTGCCTCAGTGTCACACTACAAAAAAGGTCGGATACTCCCTGTCCTGTTCTGGGACGGTTCAGCCACTGGGAATGGGGACATCTGCATAAACACAGAGGCACAAGACTGATTTTCAGGAACAGCCATGAGCCAGGTCTACGTTGCAATCTTTTGCCACTCGGCAGTGTGATCTCTAGCTGTGTAGCTGAGCCAGCAGGAACCCTTACTATAGACAATTATGTCAGCAAACGGGTGCCTATTAAGCCATAACTTGTTTCTCACAGGAAAAATGAGACATAACCATACCACAGGACTGCAATTTCGCTCGTATAGTCTGTAAGTACATTCAGTGTGTTTTTCCAGTACAGCTATGCTGTATTTTACCTGCTATGTACTCTCAGTGCAGTTCTGGCTCTGAAAGATTTCATAATTCTTGGCCTATGCAGGAGATTTGTCTTTAAAAGCCTAACAGTCAGGGGCTTTTTTTATCGAATAACTATATCTGAGATCTGGGCTGCTCTTTCAAGGTCATCTATAAAGGTTTTCTGCGTTGGCAAAATGAAAGCTCGTTCCAGGCAAACTGAGGCAACGCCCCCCAAACAGACCCCAAACCCAAAAACCAACCAAACCAACAAACAAACCCAAAAACCCAACAAAAAAGTTGAACATTGCTTGTACCACCACAAATGTCTAGAAAGCTCTGAGCCAGATAAAGAAGGCACTGCATAAATAAATAAATGCTCCAGAGACACCGGCACGACACAAAAGCCAGTGCTCCAGAGGGAGACCTGCATGACCAAATACTCAGACTGGCAATACTGAAATCTGTGCCCATACACCTACAAGGCTGAGCTGTATAGCTAAGTATGCAGTCAGATTAGACAAACTGGGTAATACTAGAAAAAAATTCAACGGAACTTATGATTACAAGTCCAGCAATATTCGGAAATCCTGCTGTACCAGCTGTTTTACAGAGGTGAAAGTACAAATCAGGATGTTTCAGTCACAGAGAGCACTTTGTCTAACCAGGCTGCTGTAGCTGAAAGTTCTGCAATTGCTAGAATGAAGCACACTACAGAAGCTCGGCCTTGCTATAATGAACAGTGCTCCATAACCATGTCAGTAAGTAAGAGAGCAATGCTCTGAGGTAGAATGGAGAAATTAACCAAACATTCATGATCAAAATGGCTCATTTTTCCGGCAAATAAAAGCTTGAATTTTAAATCTGATACAGCTTTAGCAACAATAGAGAAGTGACCAGGGTTCAAATACAGAGCTCACGCTGCTGAATTACTATCCATTTAGATATTGTAGTAAATCTGATGTTACCCTTAAAGTACGCCCTACAGGTATAACCCTATGGTTACAGCTGTAGACACATGAGAGAAAGGCATGATACAGTGTTGCTGTAGATACAGGAAATGTGATGATCCAGGTCCTTTTTGTCCCAGACATAACTGATTTTTACAGCTCCGTATTCTGCTGATACCTTTTAGGGTAAGGTACCCTTCTAGACTGAAAGATTCAAAATTAGCAAGGTTTAAATACTTCAGGACAACTGAGGAATGTGAAAATTTCTAGTGCCTATCCAAACATCCTGCTAACATGGCAATGCCACAGCATAGCAAAGACTTGATATTCCAACAAGGGTTCAACATATACTGACAGGAGCTTTAAACAAAAAAATAAAAAAATAAAATAAAAGCCACCCCCACACACCAGCACCAGTCAAGCATCTAATATTTCTTTTATAAGTTGGGGACTGCAAATGCTTCTGTTGATCCAATTCTGATCTTGCTACTTCTGCTAGTCAGTGATCAATCAGGGCAGAGCGCTTTGAAAGGGGCAGTGGGGAAACTCTTGTCATGGGCCACTCACGTCCCATTCAACTCAGTACATAGAAACTACCCTGGAGCACTAGTATCCCTCTTAGGATGAAACACTGGTACAGCTCAACTGCCTGCAGGACCCTACCAAATCCTCTGCAGCTCTTCTCAATCCCTTCTGAGCTTTGATTTGGAAGGCTATGTATTTACCCTCACAATACCACTTTTCTACTGCAGGCACACATGGCTTGTTTGCTCAGATGTCAGACAAGCTGTGTGCAACCCAAAGTTCGGCATCTTCTGTGGGTGTCCCCATGCATGCAAAGATATTTACCTGAACCTAACTCCCTTGCAGTCACCAAAACCTCACCATGTCTCTCCTCGTCTTTACGGATCAAAGGCATTAAGCCAACATCAGTCCTCTCTGATCTATACAACTCATCTTAAGTACTCTAAAAATGCTCCCTATCTGCACAAAGGAAGTAAAATATTTGACTTGACCCATTTCCTGCTCATAGAGAGAAAATTAACTGTGATTCCATAGTATGATTTTCATTTGGCCAATACCTTTACTCTTCAAAATAACCAGGGAACATCTAGCCCCATAAACAAACAACCCATTGCACTCTAAACTTGGAATGGGGAGAAGCTGCTCAGGATATAGTACCCATGGGAATGTGTTGTCCCTGCTCAAAGAGTTCCATCACAAGACTGAAACAGAGCCCTGAAGTGAACAATACCTTAGCTTCTTCTGCCATTTTCTTGTCTTCATCTATCTCCTCAGCCTTGGCAATGTAGTCTTCTCCTTGATGTTTCCTTCTCTTCTGCTTGGGGGCCATGAAACCTTGCAGAAACTTCTTAACGACACCAGCTTGCAATGCAATCACACACTCTCCAAAATCCTTCAAGCTCTCTAGTGAGTATACCTGTTAGGAAGAGCAGATGATCATGTAACAGATGGACGTTACTCTCTGTGCTGGTTTAGGTGGGTCTGTCCTGCAAATGGATACATGGGATACTTAATGCAGTGCTGTTATCTACCATAGTTGATTATGGAATCAGCATATTGCTGCTGATTCTGCTAGAGTTAACGCATAGCCGATGATCATGCATAGCACTGTTCAGAAAAAAGCATCATGCCTTGGGGGAAAAAAAAAAAACCAACAACCCCAACCAAACAGCAAAACCCCCTGAAAACCCAAATCCATGATGACCAAGCACTAAGCCAATTCTTCCTCTCCTTTAACACCTATGGTCTCATCTACATGGGAAAGTCTCTGCAGTGACTCAGGATGCAGCTTAAACCACTTCAAGCCAGACAGTGTCATCCTTTGGTAGGAGGAGCATGCACTAGTCACAGGAGTGTGTACTCTACCCACGCCAGGCAGATTTATCCCCTCCTAAAGACACACAGTGCACCACCAATGCTCACATGAGTGAGGCTGAACTGGTCAGAGCACTAAAAATTCACACTTTAGTTCGCTGCACGGTAACTTCTTTGTGCTGACATACCCATGAAAAGAACATCCTTTGGGTCCTGGAACTGGGACACAATCATGACTCCAACCCTAAGCTGGTCTGAATTTATGAAAAAAACCTCCAGAATGTAAAACTGCTGTCTCAACACGACATGCTGGCTTTGATGCAGAAGCTAAAAATCAGCTACAAAGAGTTCTGCTAATGCTCCATAAAGAAGTCCACCACCAGATGAAGGAAATGGGACAATTTAACAGCTGTGCAGGACACCTAGCTCCAACATTATGACCCACCTACACCAAAAGGACCTCAAGCCAGCAGCTATGTATTCTTGAAATAATAGTTTAGAAAGAGAGGACATATGAAAAAACTGATTTTCCTGATCCTTTTGTCTGAGGAGAACAAAAGACTCAAGACCTCCTACAGAAAGTATCAGCTCGTGCTCGTCTTGCTCAGTACTACTTTCCCTGTTCACTCACTCTTGCTTCATATTCTGGTGTCACATCAACATATCCCAGGCCTCCTTTTTGCAGCCGAGTTGCAACCTCAATTAGATCACTTCGGAGGTAGTTCAGCAGTTCCTGGTTGCCATCACAGGATTTGAGGCCCAAGTTCTGTTTCCGAGCCAAATGGATAGAATGTGTGATGTCCTGATATCTGGAAAAATCAAAAACAACCTTTGAATATGTGCAGGCCACTGCCCTGTGAGCTGCGCAGGCACCGGGGCAACAATGGTATCCATCGTGATCTACATGCTCCACCAGTGCAGAACGCTCTTTGAAAAGACGCTTAAAAGCACGTGGTAGTTGTGGCTCTGTGAGTAAAACAGCACTGCCTTTGTTTCCAGTTGCAAGGAGCAATTTAAAGACTGACAGAACCTCTTCACAATTTAGAGCATTACTTGTCAAGAACCTACAGTTACCGCCCAAGAAAAACAGCAATTTCTCATCCTCAGTATCTCTTCAGCACAGGCACGATAAAAGCAAAGCACAGAATACTGCCCCAGGAACAGAAAGGCTTGCTGTGACCAGGATAAGCTTTGACTTTGAGAAGGCACACAGAGAAAAAAAAGAGAGCAGGCTCACCTTTTCTCCAAACGCTCCTTCAGCTGGCTCTCTCTTACTCCTTGTGGGTGCAGGGAATCCAGGAGCTCATCCAAATCCTTCTGACTGTCACAGAGAAACCTGAAAGATATAACATGCACCAACATCAGCTAACGCATCTCTGTGGCAAGACTATTCCTTCTTCTAAATAGTTCACAAGTATTAGTAGGCAGGGCTGACAAGTAACCTATATCCCAACCCCATGGAGCAAGGTGAAACACTTCCAGTAATGCTGGCATAAGCATTCTGACTCAACTGGCCTCATTTCAAGGTCCCCAAATGTAGCCAATTCCAGGGTAAGAAAAATAAAAACAAAATAAACACAGAACTGATTTATAGATTTTTCCCCACTAAGTTTATTAAAACATTGGCATTTGAATTTAGTCATCTACCCCAGGGATTAGATTCAACTAAGTTGCAGTCAGTTTAAGTAATCTGAATGTCATTTTAGATGCACTAGAAAAGATTAACGTGCTATGCACTGCATAGCATGGCAATTTAATCACTCCCTCTGCAGAGCCTTCAACTTCTTTCATTAACCCAAGAAGTCCCTAGATTAACAAAGGGAATGTCCTAGCTTATACCACAATTGCTGATGATGGAGATTTGTGACTGTGAAGGCTATGCCCTCTGCAAGTGCAGAAGTCCTCCTTTCTAGGAAGCTCGCCTTAACTTGAAAGCTCAAATGCAGTATGTGAAAACCATATTCATTAGCTTTAAACCTTTCTGCTCAGCAAGTCCTTCAGGACAGCAATGGTAATCAGTAGTCAGCTGAATCTAAAAGGGGAAAACGTTTGCAGAGTTCTCTACAAAAGGCATTCTCTCTGCAGTTCCAGACTACAATCAAGTTTTAATGCTGGGTTGCAGGTTTAAACTAGCTTTAAGACAGCTTCAAATTCTGCTCTTTTCCTGTTTTTTTGGTTGGGTGGTGGTTTTTTTTTTTTTTTTCCTCCTCCCAACTCTATTTTAGGATGCCATGGAGCCTCCTCACCTGATTGGGGGCGGGGGGAGGGAGGGGATTCAATCTGAGCTTCAGAGCTCATTTACAGAAAATAAGACTAATTACATATCTTCTAGAAGAGGATTGCTCCTTAGAAGAGGAAAGTGAGGAAATAGTAACATCAACCTTATATGGAAACAACTGCAAAGGACCACTATGTGATCCTTACCAGCCACAGAGGAGACTCCAGATCTAATTTTTCTTCTTGGGCACAAGCTCAGATAAGCCAAGCAACAACTAGAGAAAGATGCTGTTCTGGCTCCTCCTGGAATAAGAGTATCCGCTTATTTTCTGGCAGAAATACTTACTATATATCATATCTGAAAAGAAAATATTTCAGAGTTCCAGTATGCTCGTATTAGGGGAAAGACCTCACAATTTGCATTCACTTAGTACATTAATTACTCTAATAAAACATAGGATTGATTGTTTAAAAATGGAAGAAAAGTAGTTTCTTGCCAGTGACCTGCTTCAGTATACTCCAACCCTGCTGAGCATCCACACTTTGCACACTAAGATCAAATCTTTTGGCCACCACTATCCTCTGCATACCCTCCCTGCGAGAAACAGGACAAAGCAACTCCAAATATCTTTCACCCACTAGAGCCTAGCACAGGCACTTTAGAAGTATTAATGATTAAGGGCTGGTCATGGGATCCAAGAGGCATTCACACAAACCTGTAACAACATAACTTGTGTCTTTTTCTTATAGATGCCACTTACGGTGAGTAATTAGCATTCCTACAGTCACTGAAGGTCTACATACAGACCACTGCATGGACCAGCATTTCTAAGTCTACTGGACTTCTGCTAAATAAAGACAAATTTCTTCAGAATATTTGGCATCAAACTGCTTCCAAACTCTTGGGGCAAATGTTAGGATTGGTCCTAAGCTGTATTTCAGTACAAAAAATCTGTAACAATACGGCAGTGGCATAAACCAAGCTTCAAAACAGTTGCCCTGCAGATACCCAGCAGAGGACTACTTCTCAGGCATGTTAAGAAGGTTGCCTAGGTCATGATGAAACAACATCAGTCACTGCTGCTGACACCATGGGATCCAGTCAGAAAAGTACCTGAGAAGACCATGCCCCAGCTTTCTCAGCTTTCCCCCGTGGCTGCAAATCTAAGGGGAGAATTCCCTGCACGCTCTTGTCTTACTGTAAAAATGAAAGGGCACTGGAAACAGTTAGCATATGGCACTTGGATTCTCCAGTGTTACGTGGTGTGGGCAGAGACAACACAGGGCGCCGGCCAGCGTGAGAAAGCAGGTATCGTCCTTTTAAGAAAGCTAGGGTTAAGCCCTGGCACAACTTTGCTCCTGCTGAAAAGCAAATGAGACAGGGAAGGGAGAATATCTGCAACAGGTACTTGAGTCTTCCCAGTTCACCCTGAGAGTAAGAACTGGGATTTCTGGGAGAGGGAACTTGAACTCAAATGTGCAAAATATAAATGTATCAAAGAGGTACCCGTCTTAGTTTGATTGGTGACACCTTGCTGCTCTGTGCAGCCACAGCTCCTGGTTCTCAACCTAGCTCCACGCACTCTCTACTACCTGAAGGAACCACCTGAACCTCCAACTAGGGCTCCACCAGCACAAGGCCAGGAGCACGGATACAATAAGACAGGGCTGGCATTTTGAACAGGGGAGGCAACAGGGCTATGAGCTTGTGGGTCTTGGTAAGAGGGAGGGGAAGGTAATTGGTGCCTTCATGTGGCCTGACACAGAACTTAATAACACAATCCAGAGCAATGCGAAAGATGCCTCTGGGAGAGTCAAGACCAGATGGAGGTCTTCAAACTGATCTGAAAAGGGGAAATCCTGACTGGGGTAAGGGCTTCCCGCATCCCTAAATAACAGCCTAGATTCTCTTCTTACATTTCTGGCAGCACAGGCCAGCAGACCAGTCAGCAATCAAAACAGAAGGGACAAACGGCACAAGCATCAAGTCAAAAGGAGGTCTCAGCATTCACTCAAGCTGAATATTCCTACCTGTTCTTAGGCTACAGGCTGCAAGGGACAGAGAAAGGTATAAAACCTGGACTGCAGACTAGGGAATGAAGAAATCAAGGGGACAACATCTAGAGGAGCCCAGGATCAGTACCTGCTCTGGAGGGTTGGTGGAAACAGGGGAACTCCATCTGTAGAATATAGGCGTGAGAATGGAGTCTGTCAGCACCCACTCATGGTTAACTCAAATTGTCTGCTGAGGGGACCCGCCATAGCATGGTGTATTCCTAATAGATGAAGAACAACGGGAGTTACTCTGCAGAGATGCCACTGTTTCCAAAATTCAACTGCTTTCTGACCAGGATGAGCAACAAGTCTCCTGCATACTAATATACTGCAAAAGTTGTGATTAACCTGTGGTTCTTGCAGGAAAGACCAGTATGTACACAGCTCACGAAGCACTATGGTATGGACAAAAGACTTCTTCAGGGACCATGGGCCCAGAAGCTTTAAACGGGGAGATTTTTTAATAAGCATCAACATCAGGGAAAGTGGTGCATGATGTTAGAAATGAGACTGGTCCATCTGTCTGGAGAAGACAGAATAACCAAGCATTTCTGATTCTGAATGAGAACAATGACTCGGCCTCTGCACTTTTAGGACAGAACACTGGGCTCTCTTCGTTTTGGGGACAAAGTGCTGAAAGCAGAAAACACTTCCATGCGATACTGGTTCTGTAGCTCTTGGCAGAAGTATGGAATCTATTTCTCCCTTTATCAATGTCCATCCAGCTCCCATCCTCAAGGAGAAAAGGGGCAGGACTGTGAAATACAACCATTCACAGAGGTAATTTGGTGTTCATTTCAAAGTCTCATCTCTCTAGAGTATAAAAGGGTAAAACTAAAGATGTTCTATGTGCACTGTGAGGCAACTCTCAATCCCATGTTAGATGTAATACTAGGAAAAAGAGACAGATGGCAGGAGTTAAAGCAGAACACAAAGAAATGAAACTTCCTAAGCACCACATGCTCACATTATGAGTTATAGCTGAACAAGTCCTTGTATCTAAACAACAAGGGGTGTAGATATCCAAGGACTTCCGTGTGGTCTCAGGGCTTCTCAGGGTGTGCAAGGACAATGTGCAAAAAGCAGGCAAGGAGGAGACTCTTCCAAAACCATCTATGCTCATGGGAGTCCTTGAGATTGCAGAGATCAATGGCAACGGCCACAGAGGAAAACACAGTAATAGGAATACGGATTTCCTCAGAGAGAAGTTCTAGTTACTGGCTATCCCCTGAAATAACAGCTCTCAGGTTGTCACTTGTCTTTTTGTGGAAGCTTACCTGTAAATGGTGACAGCTGTCAGATAGGTTCTTAGCCAACAGGCTCTTTGCACTTCTAGAGCTTTAAAGAAAAGTCTTTCAGCTGAGGAAGCTTACTGCTTATCTGCAGAAATGGCTTTAGGTGGCCCTGTCAGTTAGGAGAAAGTCATGCAGACAGCACAGAAGAAGTCTAAGTTAGAAGTGGTTACGTTTTCTTTGAAAAGCTGCCATTGTGCCCCCTGCTCACTTCAAGGGCATGAAGGCTTACATCTGGCTCAGATCTTCATTTGCATTCCTTTACCTTGACATCCTGACACCGCCAGCCTGCTGGGCGGAACACCGCATGCAGGCACCATGCTCTCAGTAAAAAGTCGGCAAGTGCTGTGATTGTTAGCAGTCTTTCCTAGCAGGTACCAAAAAGGACAGAAATCAAAGACACTGTGGCGTAAGAGCCAGGCCAAAAACTCCCCACCCAGCTCAGTATCTTATTTCTGAGTGGCAAAAGGGCAGAGCAGGCACGCAGTGACATTTCTTCGACCTGTCCCTACAGATTTAAGCATCTGCTGGTTTGAGGTTTTCCTTGTGTGCCAGGACAAGAATCTTTGTGCTAAATACTCCTCAATGAACTCTTCTTTCAGCAATTTGTCTAACTGGTGCTTTGAAAGGGCGCAAATTTGAGATCCACAGCAACTGGTAGCAGTGAGTTGCATACATCAGCTGTATGATCTGAAGTAGTATTTTTCTACTTCAAAACTGCCAACTGCTAGTTTAATTTCCTGATCCCTTTTTTCTGAATCAAAAGAAAATCCTCTTTCTTTAGGAGACTTTCCCATTCTCCTCTAGCGTTACTCTCCTTCTCCCTGCTGAACATACAAATTAAGAGTATTTCTTTAATTTGTTTCTTATTTCTTAGCCAATTATTCACTCATGAGAAGAGCTTCCCTCTTATCCTAAGGCAGGCCCTGTAACAACAGATCTTGTGAAGCAAGATTGTTCCCCAAGGAAAAAAAAAAAATACGTTTTGCCCTTAGTCTGTACTTCGGTTCAGCATCCTTTTTATTTCCTTCATTTAGACTCAACCATGGTTTTTAAGTAGGCCTGCTTTCTTTTAATAGCTTCCTTATCCTGATATGAACCATACTGAGAGTGTTTTTTTATTATTGCTGCTGTTTTGTTTCCAAGTTTCCTCAAACCTTTTTTTCAAAGGTAAGAGGCAGCACTTGCTTTGACAATCTAGTATGGAAACTTTAAGACAATCTCTTTGAAAGTACTTTAGGCTTTTGGCTGCTGCTTTAAGCTTTTTCTTTTTTTTTTTTAAACAAGCTTTCTAATTCTTTTTGTTGCTCTCTTTTTTTAAAAAAGAAGAATACCGCATATTATGGTCTCTTCATATAAAACAGTTCTTAGTAACAGAATATAATTCAGTCCTGAGTCTACAGGACCTGGCTCAAAGAGGTGCTTCTCCTGGGCTGTATGACTAGTTACTCTATAAAGCAGTTCAAACCTTTGTAACCACTCTGATCTCTCTCAGCACGTCACTGAGAGTTGCCAACCTGATTGAGCGAATCAACACTGTAATATCAAATACTATGATTTTTTCAAGTTCAGCCNTGACTCGGCCTCTGCACTTTTAGGACAGAACACTGGGCTCTCTTCGTTTTGGGGACAAAGTGCTGAAAGCAGAAAACACTTCCATGCGATACTGGTTCTGTAGCTCTTGGCAGAAGTATGGAATCTATTTCTCCCTTTATCAATGTCCATCCAGCTCCCATCCTCAAGGAGAAAAGGGGCAGGACTGTGAAATACAACCATTCACAGAGGTAATTTGGTGTTCATTTCAAAGTCTCATCTCTCTAGAGTATAAAAGGGTAAAACTAAAGATGTTCTATGTGCACTGTGAGGCAACTCTCAATCCCATGTTAGATGTAATACTAGGAAAAAGAGACAGATGGCAGGAGTTAAAGCAGAACACAAAGAAATGAAACTTCCTAAGCACCACATGCTCACATTATGAGTTATAGCTGAACAAGTCCTTGTATCTAAACAACAAGGGGTGTAGATATCCAAGGACTTCCGTGTGGTCTCAGGGCTTCTCAGGGTGTGCAAGGACAATGTGCAAAAAGCAGGCAAGGAGGAGACTCTTCCAAAACCATCTATGCTCATGGGAGTCCTTGAGATTGCAGAGATCAATGGCAACGGCCACAGAGGAAAACACAGTAATAGGAATACGGATTTCCTCAGAGAGAAGTTCTAGTTACTGGCTATCCCCTGAAATAACAGCTCTCAGGTTGTCACTTGTCTTTTTGTGGAAGCTTACCTGTAAATGGTGACAGCTGTCAGATAGGTTCTTAGCCAACAGGCTCTTTGCACTTCTAGAGCTTTAAAGAAAAGTCTTTCAGCTGAGGAAGCTTACTGCTTATCTGCAGAAATGGCTTTAGGTGGCCCTGTCAGTTAGGAGAAAGTCATGCAGACAGCACAGAAGAAGTCTAAGTTAGAAGTGGTTACGTTTTCTTTGAAAAGCTGCCATTGTGCCCCCTGCTCACTTCAAGGGCATGAAGGCTTACATCTGGCTCAGATCTTCATTTGCATTCCTTTACCTTGACATCCTGACACCGCCAGCCTGCTGGGCGGAACACCGCATGCAGGCACCATGCTCTCAGTAAAAAGTCGGCAAGTGCTGTGATTGTTAGCAGTCTTTCCTAGCAGGTACCAAAAAGGACAGAAATCAAAGACACTGTGGCGTAAGAGCCAGGCCAAAAACTCCCCACCCAGCTCAGTATCTTATTTCTGAGTGGCAAAAGGGCAGAGCAGGCACGCAGTGACATTTCTTCGACCTGTCCCTACAGATTTAAGCATCTGCTGGTTTGAGGTTTTCCTTGTGTGCCAGGACAAGAATCTTTGTGCTAAATACTCCTCAATGAACTCTTCTTTCAGCAATTTGTCTAACTGGTGCTTTGAAAGGGCACAAATTTGAGATCCACAGCAACTGGTAGCAGTGAGTTGCATACATCAGCTGTATGATCTGAAGTAGTATTTTTCTACTTCAAAACTGCCAACTGCTAGTTTAATTTCCTGATCCCTTTTTTCTGAATCAAAAGAAAATCCTCTTTCTTTAGGAGACTTTCCCATTCTCCTCTAGCGTTACTCTCCTTCTCCCTGCTGAACATACAAATTAAGAGTATTTCTTTAATTTGTTTCTTATTTCTTAGCCAATTATTCACTCATGAGAAGAGCTTCCCTCTTATCCTAAGGCAGGCCCTGTAACAACAGATCTTGTGAAGCAAGATTGTTCCCCAAGGAAAAAAAAAAAATACGTTTTGCCCTTAGTCTGTACTTCGGTTCAGCATCCTTTTTATTTCCTTCATTTAGACTCAACCATGGTTTTTAAGTAGGCCTGCTTTCTTTTAATAGCTTCCTTATCCTGATATGAACCATACTGAGAGTGTTTTTTTATTATTGCTGCTGTTTTGTTTCCAAGTTTCCTCAAACCTTTTTTTCAAAGGTAAGAGGCAGCACTTGCTTTGACAATCTAGTATGGAAACTTTAAGACAATCTCTTTGAAAGTACTTTAGGCTTTTGGCTGCTGCTTTAAGCTTTTTCTTTTTTTTTTTTAAACAAGCTTTCTAATTCTTTTTGTTGCTCTCTTTTTTAAAAAAAGAAGAATACCGCATATTATGGTCTCTTCATATAAAACAGTTCTTAGTAACAGAATATAATTCAGTCCTGAGTCTACAGGACCTGGCTCAAAGAGGTGCTTCTCCTGGGCTGTATGACTAGTTACTCTATAAAGCAGTTCAAACCTTTGTAACCACTCTGATCTCTCTCAGCACGTCACTGAGAGTTGCCAACCTGATTGAGCGAATCAACACTGTAATATCAAATACTATGATTTTTTCAAGTTCAGCCTGGAATTACAAGTTGCAGGGATTCTGTGTTACTTAAGTCATCCAATTTGGCTCTATATTTTCTTCAGTTTATAGCAATATGCACTATTAATTTAAGCTACCATTTTCCTTATATAAGTTGCCCTTCTACTGGAACACATCTTCCCATCTCTGCTAAATGAAGATCAAGTATTAGAAGAGGCAGCTAGAAAGAGCAGAGAGGACTTCCCTGTGGATCATACTGTCCTCTACGACCTCCTGTTTAGCACCCATGCCCCAGGAAAGCCCAACTGCTTCAATTTTGGCCATGTGACAAGATGTGCAAAGGACTAGACTGAGAAAGGGGTGGAGATTTGTCATGGCAATATTAGACAGAGGAAACTTTGCTATCTCCTATGACCTGCTAGCAATGGAAGAGAAGGAGTAGAGCAATACGAAGAGTCAGCACTCAATGCTGATGGTGTAGATGAATCGAGACATCCACAATTTTCAGTCTCTCTGACAGTTCCTGGTGGGGGAGCAGGAACATCTTTATAAAATTAGTTCTAACTTGCAGCAGTGGAACTATGCTCTGGAGCTAAGCTTGCAACTGGGGATATTTATCAAAGACCAAGTAACCCCACTTTGTGGGTCAGCAGTGGAAGACTCTGGGGAAAAGCCACTGCTAATAGAGGAGCTCCAGGAGCAAGTACTTTGTGACAGTTACTTCTCAGGGTTATCTAAAGAAATGTAGAGTCCTTCACAGGCAGATTAGTAGGTAAAGCTGTAGCCAGTATTTTCTGGCATGGGGACACTGCTAATCACTCCTCACCACACAGGGCAACAGTCAACATAGGAGATTTTCTTTAAAGGTAAAATACATTGGTAGGGCAAATTACTGGAGCAAGTCACAATCAAACATGCTCAAAGGTAGAGTGTTTAGATTTGATTCACTTAGAAGACACGTTGGTGGCTACTGCTTGGCACTGGGAAGCACTGAAGGGACAACAGGCTGTAAACACGGAAGAATAATTTTGCTAAGCTACAATTATCAGTAGCAACAAAAACCAATTCCATGATGTGGTGCTATAGGAGAACCAATGGACACCATCACAGCCTGCTGTGAAGCCTAGGAAGAAGATACTGACAAGGAGCTGGGGGATGGCTCTGCACATCCCATATAGTACAAGAACACGCAGGATATAGGCCTGTCTCCAAAGATCTCAATGAAGACTTTAATTTCATGTGCTTAAGGACCCCATGTGCCTCAATTCAGATCTGCCAAGATGAACCATGAAAGAAAACCTACACGCACTTAGCTAGGTCACTGCTACCCTCCTCCTATTTCTTTTTTTTTTTAAAGTACCAATACCGAAAAAAGCACACAGCAATTCTTTTAAATTAACAATTCTTCTGAATATAAAATATTTAAAAAGCAGTACAAAGTAGCATTTTACCAGCTTAATTTATACTGGCTTTAAGTCTGATTGATTAGGTTGATTATAATGGTTCCACTGGCTCTTGGACTGTCTGCCCTATTAGCCATTCACTACTAGTGATAATATCAGTAACAGAGGCCTGGAGAGTTGCTAAACTAATTCAACTGTTAAGTACTGAAAGAGTAACAGGGTCTATCAAAAGAAATCCATCTAGTTTCCTTAACCTCTCTGCTTTGAGTATTTGGCAGCTATAAAAGCACGTGTTACCATAAGTTCTGTCCCTGCTTGGGCACAGTGGTCTCTGCGGGAAGGTCTGCAGCAGGCACAGACCGGTGAAGCTTGCTCACTCTGCCATCCGCGGCTGTGCTCTTCCGCTTGTCTGTAAAAGAAAAGCACAAGCTCAAGTGTATTCTCACTCATCTTCCTCCTCAGCGCGCACTTTTATTTTGCAAAATCTAACCTATCTTCAGCTAAGTGTTTATATTCAGCATCTAGATCAGCAATACATTTGTCAGGGAAAACTAATCCAGCATTAGTTTGCTAAAGTTTACAGTATGTTCATTTATAGAAATAAAAAAAACCCCCTGTTTTTTTAAAAGATTACTGCATCATAAAGCACATACATAAAATTAAGAAAAGGATTCCTGCTATTTCAAATGCATAAAACTAGTTTCACTTTTTAGCTATATACTGACAAAGTACTTTCAGAACTGAATGAGTTATAAATAGGATGTATTTGCATTTCTGAGCATTTTAGACAACAGTCTGACATGAATTTAAACCTTTGCTTATTTAAGCCTTTGCTTGTTAAGTTTCAAAAGGAACATGCCGAAATCTCGCATACTAGCTGGGTAAATACACAGGCAGCGCTTGAGAAATTAATACAGCTGGAAGCAAGCTGGTGTACAGGAACACGGCTGGTCAATATTTGAAAAAGTTCACATAAGAAAATACACCCATCGAGGGCCACTGAACGATACCACCTCCAGCTCAACAAGTCACCAAGACGCAGACGGCTAGGAAGTTACATGCTGGGTGAAGTATCTCACTGTAGGTTTGACCTGTTCCATTCTTCCACAGATGTCTACTCTGCCCATTGTCTAAGACAAAATCCCACCAGGTGAGGGCTCTCTGATTTAACTCAATACAGCCTCTCACAGGCAGTATTGCTGTAGACAGACTCAACGTCAGCCTACGATGCTTCAAAAGCAAGAAATGATCAGGAACAAAACTGCAACTGGAGTCAGATGATAGTGCGCTCTTCTGTACCAAGAACTATTTCCACACAGAATTAAGTTTCCCTCCCCACAGTCTGATTTTTGTGCACGTCCAAGTTCTGCCTGCAAGGCTCCACCGCCCAGGCTCCAAGGCAGCCAGGCAAAATTACAGAGGAAGCACTAGAACTTCAGCTAGTTGTTTCACCTCACCTGCACGTTCAGTACAAGGTGAACAGCAGGCTGAGAGGACACGTGCAAGGGGGCTGTTTGCCAAAATGGCCTCCATCAGCAAAAGCTATAGGTTTCTGGAAGACTGTCCTGCTACTATTTCACAGGTTAATCAGGCAGTCTTGCTGGTGCTGGAAGGTTAGGATTGTGACCGATACCCTCACTCTCTGCAGCACGCAACTCAACGCTTGCCCACGAAGTCTGGCACACTGCAACTCAGCAGGGTTAGAGTAAACCAGAGGGATTAGTCCACAACTGACATCAACCTCCCTGCTTTTAAAAGAGGTGATTGTATTCCACGGTCCTTATGTGGCATGTTGCAGACAGTCTCGAGACCTGCTGCAGCAGGAAGGAGATCATCATGAGCATCAGACCCTTCTGTGTGCAGGCTTCTGGAGTTTAAAGAGGGCTTAAATCAGAGTATCCCCATGAAAACACTCAGACTAGACAGCTCTCTCTCACATTCACGACTCCATTCTAACAGTCTGACAGCAACAAAGGAAATAACCACAGAGAAGCAGGCTGGTCATACCTCCTGGGCTGTAGTCCTTTTTAAAATCTTCTCTTTTCTGATGGGGAAGGATGAATCTGTAGTCTATACCGTCATGTACCCAGCCTTTCTCAATGAACAAGCCAGGAACCTCATCCGAAAACAGCCAATACCTGTAGGAAACATACATGTTAATAGGTACCTCTCTCCTCTTCTGGCTATTTACACACATCAGCCTTTATTTGCATAAAGGGGAGAAGCATCTGTGTGCTTGCCTCAATAAAAACTGAACGCATGTGTATCTTTCTATTAGCACAGTTGAAAAAAATGAACAGCTTTTATTAGAATCCATTCTACGAGCATTCCCATGCAACAAACATGGAAAAAACGCCCAAGATGTTAATTAGGTTCTTGAGCACTGATGCAAGCACTTGAAGCTCCACTGGCCAGTGGATCCTGACCTCCACAGCAAGGCCTCAGAAAGCTGGCCATGTAAACCAGAGGCCATTACACTCTATCTGCACAAAAAATTCACTTCTGCTCGCCTCCACAGTTCAATACACAGGGAGTCCTCTCAACGCCCTCCATATCCATCACTTCTTGGGGGCTGCTATCTGATAAACCTCCTCTCAGAGGGGAGAGCTGGCAGCTCAGGATCATTTCCTTTCCCACCTGTTATGATTACGATCGGTGCCAACTGGGGTCCTGCGCATCACCAGCTTCGCTTTGGCAATTCCATCCTGGAAAGTTTTCTCAGCTGCAGCTTTATGCTTCCGGATTCTTTCTTCCTCTGCTTCTTTCTCCATCTTCACTGTTGGAATCAGCACAGAGAAGTATTAGATTTCTTTTATTGTATCCAGACATCAATATTTTTTTTTACTACACCATGGGGGTAAAAAAAAAGAAAATAATAAAAAATGTACTGATGACTTTGGTTAATATTCTTTTAGTGCAGCCATCCACTCTTCACCTTAATTTCCACCCACCATTCTAGAAAAAACTCAAGAATTACTAAGAAGTCAAGGCATAAGAATGAACTGGACTGAGGAAAGAAGAAAGTCTGGATAAAAACTGTCTGGAGAAATTGGTCCTCATTATTATTCCTCATTCTACATCAACAAAGCGCCATCCATTGCTGTGCAATCCCATATAATAACAAGGTCAAAGATCTTTAACAGCAGCACAATATACAAGAACTTCTGCTCTGGCCAGTTCAAGTGCTGGGAGCAGTCCACCTGTGACACCACAGAGATCAGCGTGGTTAAGGGACACCTGCATTTCCACAACTGCGGCTATGGGGAACGCTCTCCCCACAACCTTACCCACCGAAAAACCAGATGTGGCACAACAGAGGCTTTGTCCAGACACAACTGCCTCACAACAGCAACCAAGTCACATCTTCTAACACCTCATGCTTTCCCATATACGCTATGATGTGGAAGAGCACTAAAATAGAAACCTCAGGCTTCCCACTCATGACAGAAGTATTGGAATTTTGGTAGCTCTCAATATCCGTAGCTGTTAACAAAAAAAAAAAAAAAAAAAAAAAAAAAAAGGGAAAAAAAAAAAAAAAGGGCCCAAAAT
>VYXH01010650.1:52671-64941 GCA_013397275.1 Burhinus bistriatus | reverse complement strand
GTGGCTCCCAAAACCCCGAGCTTTAAAAAAAAAAAAAAAAAAAAAAAAAAAAAAAGAGGGGAAACAAAAATATGAAGTGGCCTAAATCCTGGCATCACAGGCTTCTTGGCAAGAGTCTTACAGAACAAAACACATCATTTCACATCTCTAGGTAAGGAGCAAGAAGCAAGGCAGCTTCTGCCAAGAGACAAAACATTAAGGTCAACAGGATTTACGCTTCTCATGATGGTTCAAGAGTCTCTCTACACTTTTGCCCATCTCTGAATAATAGGTGTACTTTCACCAAGAACTACCTGAACAAAAAGCAACAAAACGTCAAACTGAGTCACACTGGCTCTTCAGATCCTCATCGCAGTCTAACAAAAACATCACCCCTTCACAACTTGCACAAAAAGCTATGGGCAACATTCTTTTGAGGAAAAAATTAAAAAGAATGAAGAAATGAAGACTTATCTTTACATCACAAAAAAGGGTTTGAAGCAGATGGAATGAGATCATACAGAAGGGGGTGAGACGAAGTGAGGCAGGTAAAAGCGAGCATATAGAGGTCATATGCTGGCTGCTGTCCCAGGGAGAAAGCTAACTTCTTGCTAGGACTTTTCCCAGGGCTACTACCTACTCCTTCTCTTGCAGCTGTTTTCTGTATCAAGATAGGTTTGATAGTAGGTCATTAGTTAGTACCTGGTAAGTCTCTGAAGTCCTGCCCATGTAATCAATCCCGACTGATTAGAGGAGACATGCTGAAAAACATACTCTTGCATTTGTTACACCAACTTGATATATCAGCTTTTATATAATAATATACCAACACTACACCAACTTACAGTAATTGCAGCATGGCAAAACTGCCCTGTTAATCTCTACCTGCCAGACACAAGCAGCCGCACAACCTGTATGTCTGTAAATATCAACTCCTCCCTAAACCTTATGACCTCTCCCTATGTCAAAACACTGAAATCAGAACAGTCGCTCTCATGGTACCAAATGCCTCCTGTCACCTAAATCTGAGCCTCACAAACCACACCAGGAGACCCATACTAGAGGAAGTACTGTTCTCACCTTCCACTAGAAGGAGACAGGTGATGCAACTCCCCCAGGATTTCTCTCCTTGGCACCTTCTCAAAACTTGCTGCAGTCACCTCTCCTATAGGAGAGGAGCACCTCTTGCCGCTGTCACCTCTCCCCTTCACAGGAGAGGAGCACCTCTGTTATGAGGGCAGGCTGAGAGAGCTGGGGTTGTGCAGCCTGGAGAAGAGAAGGCTCCAGGGAGACCTTACAGCAGCTTTCCAGTATCTGAAAGGGGCCTACAAGAAAGCTGGAGAGGGACTTTTCACAAGGGCATGTAGTGATAGGACGAGGGGTGATGGCTTCAAACTGGAAGAGGGTAGATTTAGATTAGATCTCAGGAAGAAATTTTTCACTACGAGGGTGGTGAGACACCGGCCCAGGTTGCCCAGAGAAGCTGAGGCTGCCCCATCCCTGGAGGTGTTCAAGGCCAGGTTGGATGGGGCTTGGAGCAACCTGGTCTAGTGGAAGGTGTCCCTGCCCAGGGTAGGGGGTTGGAACTAGATGATCTTTAAAGTACCTTCCAACCTAAACCTATGATTCTATGATGCTAGCACAAGGTACACCTCCCTCCTCCTCAGTACTCTCCCCTCAAGAGCCAAGACTCCAACCAAAACAAGTTATACTGCCAGGAAACTCTTCAATGCTTACAACATGGGATATTGTGGGCACTCCCAAGACGTGTATTTTTTCTATCTGACTGTAAAGACCAGTTGCAGCAGGTACCATCCAGTGTCAGAATAAGGGGTTCCTCCCTGCATCTCATTTTCAATTGTGCTGGCAAGCTAGTCTCAGTTGGTACTTTCCTCTCTAGCAGGCTTTGTTAGCTGTATAAGCTTCCAGCTCTTCATTCTCCTCCAACAGACTGCATGGGAACTATTACTTCACAGAGTGATAAGGCAAGAACAATTAGTAAGTCGCTGCAGTAACATGGAAATGGAAGTGACTTGATTTTTACTACCATGAAAATACAGATATCAATCATGTTATCTCAACTGGAAGTTCTGTACTGACTTCTTCTGAAGTCAAGAAAGAATAACAACAAAATAAAAACATTTACGCTTTCTTACACGGAGTTCTTTTTTGAGCTGAGACTAGCTAGGTAGCACTCGCCACAATCTTGATAGGTTTAACCTGAAAGAGATTAGTGCTCTCAGTGTTACAGATGTTGCCAGAGCGGTGAAAAAGAAACCTCTGACTGCGAGATATATGTCTACAGATATGTAAAAGGGTAGTTGCTGACAAAACACCGATTGTGCAGTGGTTCAGTATTCAAACTTCCCCCAGAGATACTAACATTATTAAAAGCAAATGCAACTGAAGTGGTGTGAAAGCCAGTACACTGAAAAAGCCCGCAGAAAGCCTGCGTGATGGTAGGAGCACACTGATGTTGTTCTCATTGTGGTCATGCAGAACTATTTTTCACATACTGAAACCACACCAGCCCCCAAGTCTGAAGTCCTAAACAGATTAGCTCCGATCTGCTAACCCTGCCCCCCTAACTACTGCATCAACAACATGAATCAAGATCTTTGGTACTTTGAGGGTACCTTTATGCCCGTTAGCAACTGCTTAACGGGTAAAAGAAGCCCTGGATGCCTGAAATGTTGGGGTTTGCTATGTGGAAAGGAAGCAATATGAACTCAAACCTTAATGAAAGGCTTAATCCTTCCTTTCCTGCCAGAGAGACTGTTTTCTTCCTGGAGTTCCAAAGAATGAATTCAACTTCCTTAGCACGCAAGCCAAATTATTCTTATCTCCATCAATGAAATATTGCTTTTCTTCATATATAACTAGTACAAACTATTGAGTGAGAACAAGAAGCATCCCAAGGAGTAGTGTTCAAACTGTATTTAATTTTGCAGTAAAATCTTATCACGAACTTGAACTTGCTGTCCAACAACTGGAACACAAGAACCGGGGCCAAGAGGCCATTCAGCTACAGGACATTAGATATTTGGTATTTTGTTCTTCTGGAGAAGTAGGAGAGCCCTCCAGATCTTCAGCAGTTTATTGATACTTCTGAGACTCACAGTTCTTAACAGAAGATCTGGAAGGTCTATTTACTTTCAACTCGACGCATGGCTGTATCCAGTCTACTTCCTCAGGAGCCTCAGGGTATTCCATGTTATTTACCTATTCTGGGTCTCCTAGAACAGATACTCCCAGATTCCAGCTAAGGCACATAAGCCAGGCTCCCTGCAGGATGCTTGTCCCTCAGCTATTTCAGAAGGGAAATAACAGCCTAGATGAGTTATGCCATCCACTTCCATCTGCTCAGTACCCACATTTACAACCAAAAGATTCCCTGAAGTGTAATTCCAAAGTACGTTGCTCGTCACATTCCATATTCTTTAGCAAAAAGCACTACTTACACAGAAGCACACAAAATTTGGTATTGCAATGATTTATAGAGGTTTGAGTGGACAGTTCATATTTATACAACTCCATAAGTAATTCTCCAGAGTGAAAATCTGTAAACCGAAATTTATTGCCTAAGTCCTTATCTGGGGGATGGGCTGCTAGCATCAACCTAACGTGCATGACAGCAAGCCAGCAGCAGCTGTAGGAACTGACTCTTAGGCAGGAAATATCTCCTCCGTACATAAGAGTCAGATGATGTTTGGAGGTAGACAAATATTTTTTTTGTTTTCTGTCCCCAAAATAGATTTGCTGTTCTCCAACCTTTCTGGGCCTGACAGAATTAGAAGAGTACTGTATAAAAGACGCCCACAGATAAAAAACAAGAAGCAGTTATTGCTTTTTCTTAACATTAGAGATTTTGATCTGCCATAGGAATCATAGCAGTTCAGAATTCTGCAGTGAGTAAACCCCTAAAAACCAGGTAATGGTTGTGAAAATAGGCTGTCAATTTTGCCATTAACTTATTCCCTTCTACTCCACAACACACAAACACTCTACTCTCCTGATATTTTTCTTACCTCTCATTTGTATTTCTTGTTGCTCCCTCTCTTTTTTGGCTTGGATGGCAAGAAGGCGCCTGCTCTTCACAGCACTGATCATATCATCAGCTTCTATTTCTACCCGGTGCTCTATTTTCATCATCTCGTTTTTTTTCTTTTCATTTCTTCCCATCATATTCTCATCTTTCCCGTTCTCCTTGTTCTTGGCCACCATTTCTTTTCGCTTCTTTTTTTCTGCCCTCTTCTTGTCATTTTCTTCCTTCAGGATAGCTAGGCGCTCCTTCCACAGCTCAGCTGATGTCTGCTGCTTGGCCTCCACGTGGTCCTGCACCGAGTACGTCATTAGAATTCGGTGACAGAGCGCTCCAAGTATCCGCAATTTCTCTTCAGGAGTCAAATCAAAGAACTCCGATGTCTCCAGTTTCTCCAAAAACTCATCCTGTACTTCATTATCCTCAAAAGCTGCCGAATCCTTGCTTTCATCTACATTATCTGAGACCTCACTTTCCTCTTGCACATCTGACTTGCGTAGGCACAGGCGAACCAACTCAGAAGCAGAATGCAAAGTAAGTGGTATTTCAGAAAGCTTCATTCCCAGCTCAGCATAATCTTCAGCAATTTCATCCTGCAGCAGAGTCTGCAACAGAATGACCAGTACACGGTTCAAATAAAGGAAGCCTCCCTTTTCTGCACAAAGTGCTTCCATCAGGGAAACTGCCGTAATGGGATATTGACCATCTGGCATCAATAACCCTGAGTAACAGCTCAGGAACTCCACCACCATGGCGACATCCCCAAAGAGCGTATTAGGAAGTCCTTCTGGAGTATCAACCAGTTTAAAACTAGGCAAGGTCTTCCCTTTGAGATCTTGGTCCTCATATCTTTTCTGTTTTTCCAGTTTTTCCTTCATCTCCTTCTCCTTCCGCTCCTTTGCTCTCTCCTTCAGTTTCTCTTTCAGCTTCTCCCTTTTCTTCTTCAGGTACTCCTTTCGCTGCTCCTCTGTCATGGTGGCCCATTTCTTCCTGTGCTCCAGAAGCTCATAGCGTTTCTGTACTAACCCTCGCAAATCCTCAGGGAGACGGGCACGATCCTCGTTTGAGAGTAACCTAGCTGTTTTGGAGATGATGCAAGAAAGAGCACTTTTTTTGTCTTCCCGGTCTTTGTTTTCTTTGTAATAGGCAATGAGGTGGAGTGCTGCAGGAGGCAGATGTTTCTGGGGTTTGCTGGAAGACCTAGGGGTGCCTCCAGAATTCCTGGGAGCCCTGGACACCTTAGTGGTACCTTTAGCCATGTCCAGTAGTGTCATTTGTTTCATTTTCATCTTAGGGGTCTTCAAGCCCTTCCTAGGAGACTTCGATTTCCCTGATGACTTCTGCCCATTCAGAACCCTTTTGCCTCTTTGCTTTTTGTCCAAGGATTTGTTGCTGCCCTTCCCCAGTTGGTTCCTCTTTGGAATGTGAAAGTTAGAACCAAGTTTAGCAGGTGACACAATTTTCATCACCTCTTCCAGCTCCTCTTTAGGACATTTTGAATTCTTGGAGTTTTTCACCTTCAGTGGAGAGTCAATAATAGATTTTTCCAAATGCACGTGGCACCACAGAGTAGGGCTCAGCGGATGGCCCAGGGATGATCCATCAGCTTTGGATTTCTTAGAAGGCTTTCTGTCAGGTGATCGGGAGCTCTTCCTCTTGGTTGAGGGGTTGAGAAGTTAGAACCAAGTTTAGCAGGTGACACAATTTTCATCACCTCTTCCAGCTCCTCTTTAGGACATTTTGAATTCTTGGAGTTTTTCACCTTCAGTGGAGAGTCAATAATAGATTTTTCCAAATGCACGTGGCACCACAGAGTAGGGCTCAGCGGATGGCCCAGGGATGATCCATCAGCTTTGGATTTCTTAGAAGGCTTTCTGTCAGGTGATCGGGAGCTCTTCCTCTTGGTTGAGGGGTTGAGAGTCATATACTAAAATTAAAGAATGATTTTATATTAATATTTAAAGGTAAATAAAGGTTATGTAGATAATTTCTGTCAATTGTTTTTGCCTATGTTTATTTTTAATGTATTTTTCCAATAAACAAGGAGTACCTAACACATTAAGGGTAACAGGCTTCCGCAATACGTTTCAATATTCTGCATTGTAGTCACTATATTGGTTATGAGGTCAATACCTCATCCAGAAAAGTTCACATTTAACTTCATAAAATGAAACATTACAAAGAATTTTAAATGTTTCCTACTACACTACATAAAACCACCTTGTTTCTACTTAAAAGGTTTTGGGGATGGGGCTTGCCTGGAAAATGCTGACAGTAATTTCAAAAACTATTCCTCTGCTCAAGAGATTTCTCAGTGAGTCATGGAGGGTTCAGTCATGGCCCCCACCCAGCGGAAAACTGGAGGAGCACAGAAGTGATGGGTGACAGGAGTTGAGACTGGTTTCTGAACTGCCTGAAAGCACCTGGAACGAAGGTGAGACAGGACTCAATTCTGAAGTAATGTAATTGAATAGCTGACTGTTTTTAAGCTGCTGAAATAACCTACCTGACAGCACACTTTTAGTACAGAACAGTTTAACCCAGAGCCAAAGAGATAACGATTTCAGGACTACCTCAGCATCTCAAATTCAGTTCCAGGATACACCCAGAATACTAACATATTTCAAGAAGTTAAAAATAAAATACAAGGATCTAACCTTTAGGTTATGGATAAAATTAGCAGAAAACAGGGGCTGAAAATTTGAGATTTCTTAGCAATAAAAAATTCCACAGCAGGTGGTGGTTTAAAAGGTGCAAGCATCTAAGAAGTATTTATTTAAGAACAGACATACACAAATGTGATCAAGTTAAGATTCCCATAGGAATATTCAGATTTTCTGGCTCACGGATGTTCACTCTTGAAAGCTTTAGTTTAAGAGCCTTCATGAGCCCATCAGAGAAATTTTTACTGAAGATTGCACAATCAATCTCCAAATCCAGTGTCTGCATAACTTCATTCTACAAACATTCCGTATTGAAATCTTTGCTGAAGAGAATTACCTAAGCTGAAAGCATCCAGCATTGATATGAATCATGATAATTACAAATTGACAAATATTAGACCTACAACTTATACTGTATATCCAGCTGTCACTTATACAAAGTTATTTTGTCAGAATGCTAATTCTGGATTAATAAATTCTGCAGCCACTTGTCAAAATTTAAAAACTCAATATAAATTCAATCTCTATGCCAAGTTGGAAACACACGGCAGAAAGTACCACCTGTAAACATAAAGCTAAGGACTTCTCTAAGTCAAACCAAAGATGTTACAGTTGCGTATTTTTTCTTATACCACCCATCAGTGCGCTGAATAAAAGAAGTTGTACACCGCCAGCAAATACTTTAATTTCTATCAAGGCAGCGACCCCAAATAGTACAGCAAGGGTAAACATAGCTCAAAATGTGAAGAATTTATTTTTCCCTTTAAGCAAATTTATAAGCATCCAGAAAAGTCCATAGAAGCTTGCTAGAAAAGGTTGTTCTCACTCCTGATGAGGAAAAAAAGAATACAGCAAATATTTCTCTTCTAGTTTTAGAACAACGCTTGACAAAGACTGAGTCCATGAAAAAGTGAGTTTATTAAATGAACAAAATAATCCATTCTACAGCCAAAGATGGATTCTAAAACAGCAGATTTCATCATGTGGCCTTTACTGAGTTAACAGTATATTTGGCTGGTCATTACAAAGGGCTGGAAAAAAACTCCATCCCTGCTACTTAAGAGTATTCAGTACAAAATTTGTGGTATCTGCCATCACTCAACCCAGCACCACACAAGAACTAAGCACTGTGAATTCAAACACATCCAGCTCTTGCATTGTAACAAGGAAAAGGGCCCAATAACTGACATTACCAGGTAAGGACTATAGCTCTTCCATTTGTCTTACACCAGGAAATCATGTCCTTACTTGTAGACAAGTAATGCAAACTATTGATGCACTTACACCTCAAATTTTCAAAGCAGAACACTGTTTCAGACATTCAAGCTGTGCCACCTCACAAAGGGTCAATCTTCAAAAGAGTGGGCCTTCCTGCTCTGCATTTCTCTAAGTTGATGTAAGCTGGGGAGCACCAAAACCTAACTGGCACACTGAAGTCTCTGCCAAGACTGTTTAAGGGTGGGGAATGGGTGAGAAAGCAAAGGAGGCACTTTTAGGAATTCTTACCTTATGCGGGTCAAGCAAGAAGTCACTAAATTTACTGGGGAGAGAGTATTTCTTCACTAACTCATCCTCCACTACCCACGGGGCATTCTCACATGTGCCAGCCCGTAGTGCGTTATGACGAATGAAGTACCTCAGGATCTCCTTGTTGGGAGGACGCTCTGTACGGACTAAGCTATCTGCTGGTACATTGCTGATGATCTTGGAGATAACAAACAGACAGACTGTTAACATTTAACTTCTAACCACATTATAAATACGTATCATATGGCTAAAAGGAGCAAGGATCATTGTACTGCTTCATGTCCACAAACTCTTCGCTCTTTCGAAGATCTCTTGCAATGACTCAAAACAAATCAAACAGAACTGGCAGAACTGAGATGCACAACAGAGATTGGCAGGAGATTCAGTTAGCCAAAAAGTAAAAAACGTTACTTTATGTTGCAGATGTCTTGCCAAAACCCACTGCTTTATCTCTGACCTTCCTGCGGCTTGTGCTTGCTACTAACTTAAAAGCTTTTACATATTAACGTGTATTGGGTTTGATTTTTTTCCTGAGACCAGAGGAGTAACTCTGCAAGTGGTACTCATTAAATTGAGGTCAGCACTGCCTCTCTTGTCAAATTAGCAAACAGATGACAAAAAGCACGCAGCAGTGCTGCAGCTACACAGAGGTTCCCAAAGCACAGCTACCTACGAATCTCAGAGAAGCTCAGTTAGAACAAGAGCAGCAACTGCTGCTCATCCGACTCAGTCTACCTCTGACCAAGTTTCATTAACTGCCTGACCAGAGATTAGCCAGTTAACAACAACCACTCTAAAGCTACGGTAGCACTGTGACTCAAACCATGGTACCAGCGAATTGTCAGGTGTCTCCACACACAAAACCCAATTATATATAGAAACAGCCAGGCTAGTCAGCCTCACAGACAACTGCAGCCATCCTGCTTCAAATAGCCCCATTCTGGCAGAAAGTACTACACAACGATAGTGACTATTTAAACTTGCACATTCATGTTCTAATAGAAAGGATTCAAGCAGACAACTCACCTTATCTTCATTTTTCAGCTTGACATCATATTTGTGTGGCAGGAATTTAGGTGGAACCCACTTCCTTTCTTCTTTCTTCAAAGAAGTGGGAAGCTTCCGAGGAGACCTACGTGCTCGATCATCTGATAAAGCAAGGTAAGACATTAAGTATCTTAGTATTAGAGTCCAAAAAAAAAAAAAGGTTAAAGAATCCAGACCATTGCTGGAGTGGGCACCCCACCCCTTGCTATCTATACAATGTTTGGTTAAACCAGAACATCAGGAAAAAAAATCCCAAATCAGGTTTTAGAAATATGCTGAAGATGCAGGCTGGGAATTAAGTCCCTGAACAGCTCTGAAGTAGGAGGCAACACCTATCTTCAAGCAGTATCAAGGACCACTTGCAGTATTTAAACCCATCTCTCTACAGATGGCAAGCTGCAACTACCTAGGCAAAGGGAGAAGATGTCTATAAATTCATGAAGGTGAGACAGGTTTCATAACCTAACCAGTAATCTGCTTAGGGAGCTCCTGCCAAGAGCCCTAGCTGTCTCTGCCATGCCATGTTTCAAAAACTTCTACTGCAGGAATTACTGACTCTAAATTAAAGTAACTTTTAAAATCATCTAACTTTGGTGGCCATTAAGAATTTTACAGTTATGAGCCCTACATGTACGGGCTAGTTTAGCTGGAGATTTTAAGCATACTTATACAACCAGTCTTTTTATTCTCAAGAGAGATGCAACTGAAAGAGCCCAAAGGCATCACATCTTCTTGCCAGCTGGTGTTGAGTCTATTATTTCTATACTCAGGTTGCAAATGTTAATGATTTAAGACAAAAATCCAAGCTTACTGAAGAAAGCAATCCCCAAATGTTTTTATGTTTATAGCTACAACTCAAAGAAAACCCTAAAGCAAGCATGATAGATGAGCATAATGATCCACTAAGTATACGCAGAATACATGCTAGACCTAAGTCAGACTTTAAAATATAAATATATATATATACACATATATCTCACTGCCACATTGTAAGCCCTATAGCATTTATTCTTCAGCAGCATTATAGCTTACACGGTATAAAACCAAGTTCTGCCCACCCCCGCCTTTCAAGAAATCAGTCACCTTGTTTAGGGAACAGATCACAGATGCTACGGGCTCACTGCACCATACGCACAAACGTGCAGCTACTTCCCACATTAGTGCTGCATTTCAGATAATGCAAGGTAGAATCCTCTGCTCAAAGCACCTCTCGTTACAGAAGTTTTTCTTTAAAAAAAAAAACCAAACAAACTGAATTTCCTAACAGTGATAGTATGTGTGAGAGAAGACTAATCCTCTCATCACAAGTCAGGCTGAGACATCACTTTTGCCTTCTTTGGTTCCATATTTGTATTAAAAAATCTTGGTAAGTTCATAAATACTGAACTATGTTTTTCTGCTCAACAGCACAATGGCAGTGACATATAAGACACTTCAAGCTCTGTAAAAGATCTGCTTTCAGAGATCTGCCTCAATACCTTTTAAGCGTCTGAATGTTATCTTTGCTGGATGCACGTACCACACAAAGCAAGTTTATATTTAAGAAATAAGTGTGTGGCTTAGTCCTGGCTCTGACTTTGAAGGACTCTGTTACACTGCTGCCTCTGCAACAGGCCTGTGAGCAACCTGTCCTTTTGTGATTTACTTTCTAGATTGTAGAAATAGGGATGACTACAATGAATTCCATCAAACAGCACCTGGATTCTTGGGGGTGGGGAAGAAGAAATCACTATACATTCCTTCCTAAAGGTATGTTACAAAAAGCATGCTTCATTTGTTGCTGCATTGTACTGTAATAAAAATTACAATCACTACACTACTGGAACCTCATAAAGCATCCATATGCTGTTGTCTCCTATTCACCACTTATTTTGGATTTTCCAAAGCAGCATTAGTTCCAAGTACAGCTCAAGCTGCAGAACCTGCCTTCAGTAGCTCACCATCCATTTTCAGGAAAAAACAGCCTTTCCTCTCACTTCTGCAGATTTTCCAGAGTTCACTCCCTAAGCAACTAAAAACACAAAGCCACTTCAGACTGCACATATGATGCAATAAAGCTGGTATAAAGCCTTATTTTTAGCTTCTGAAGCACAGACTCCTAACCAGAGAGACTGAAGCTCTCTTTCTGTGCCCCTTTTCTCCTCCAACAAAATCAGCAAGTTTGATGTAAGTATTAGTAAAAATGCTAAGGTTAACTCTGCCCCCTCGTGTGTGCACAGAAAGATACAGCTCTTACGTCACACACTGTTATGCAGAGCCTGTTATTGCTTCTAAGTGCTCACTCTTGCATAGTGACCTCAACCCATATTACCAGTGCTCAAGTATGCAAATTATTAGAAAGAAAAAGTCAAAGTCAGTGTGGCTAGGCACCTCCAGATACTGCACACAGCCCCTGCAGGTGCAGTTCGGGGCCTGAACCCGCTAGATGAAAGCAAGTCTTTACTACTTCTGTAGTATGCTGTATAAATGTAACAAATGTTAGGGAGTTCTTTTAATGGAGTCTGGAATATAGGTTCAGGAAGGAGCTTACTATGAACCTATGTTCTATTATAAACCAGAATATAAAAGCATTAGCAATAAAATATCCTTTTAATAAATGCATATGTACAAGGAGTAGAGTTCAAAGAATGAGTGCTTACTGCTTTTACTGATTGTGTTATGACTCTGCTAGCATCTTTGATTTGAAAACGCTGAGGTACCTCTTTTACAGAAAGGGTAGCACAGTCCCAGTTTACAGAGGCGACTAAACACAGGCCAGATAATCAGCTGAGTCAGAGACTGGAAAAGGTGCAGGAATCCCCATTTCTGCAGTATTCTTCCAGCCACACACTGGCAGTGTCAGTAAGAGCACAGCTGAACACAGCTGGTTAGAATACTGCACACCAACGGCCAAAACATTATGGTAGACTTTACTAAACACCCAAGCCCAAAAACGCTGCTGTATGAGCATTTTTAAAGTAAAAGGTACTTCCCATGCCTTTTATGAGGTAGTTCAAGCAAAAAAAAAAAAAA
>VYXH01010650.1:42233-52665 GCA_013397275.1 Burhinus bistriatus | reverse complement strand
TTTTAGGAGGAAATTAAAAACAAAAAAAAAAAAAAAAAAAAAAAAGGCAGAGGCATTAGCCCCTCTCCAAGCACTACTACTGTTTCAAAGGATGAGTATAAGCCCAGATCGTTTCTGCAACACTTTTTTTCCCTTCCTGGTTATACAGAGCACTGCAATGAAATCAAAACAGCTCATAACTTTTTCCAGTACCAATCAGAAACAGTTGACAATTTTTAAGCTTGGGACTAGAGCTTGGTAGAACTTGTTTTCCACTCCTGACGTTGCCATTAGCTTGCTGGGCTGTTTTCTGAGTTTCCTCTTCTCCATATTAGAGGAGCTTATATACACCTTCCCCAGATGTTGGAGTGGCTATTTACAAATGTAAACAGTTTATTGCATTTATGTGCCTTTAAAATTAAGCTATCCAGATTAGAGCTATGCTGTGGGGTTGGTTTTTTCATTTGCTTTAAAATACTTTTTGAAATCTCTTTTAAAGAATCTTATAATTCCATTTTTAAGAAGTTACGCAGGACATGAAACTATTTTTTTTTTTTTCTTTGTCTTTCAACAGTACCTTCTCAGAGTCAAGAAAAGTCTTGGACATCCACTGTTTAGTTCTGCAGCACGAAGGAACAGATACGAAGAGATACGAAACATGTTTCAAAGCATGTTTTATTTTGAGCCTTTAGAAAAAAATTAATACGCATTTTCCTGCATGAATTTTGTCTCAGCATTTGGAAACTGGAAAGGGGATAAACCAAAATAAAAACAACACCCCCTTATTTTTTATGTCAACTGGGAACATGAAAGAGCATTAGAGCTTGTCTCTGACTGCAGAACAACAGGCTTTAGAACTCAAGATGTTTGTTCTGAGGATGAACATCACAGCAGAACTTTAGGATTCTGCACGAACCTTTGCTGTTCCCCCTCCCCTCCCCCCTTTTTTTTTTTAAAAATACACTTGTTATACTTCCGAAGCTTATACATTTCATGCATAGCTTTTGGTATTACACCTTAGAATGACAGCACATTTTCTGCTTTAAAACAGGCAGGAACAGTTGAAAGCCAACAGCACTGATGCCACCAAAGCTGCACCACAATGTCAGGATTCCCATTCCATAACACTGTTTAAACATCACATACAACATTCACAGCCCAGGCCCAAGACATACATAAATTCAAATACTCACTTCCAGGTGCTAGCTACTGGCATCTTGTCTTACTACTTACTCATACTTTCCCTCCTGTTGTCATCCTCCTTCAGGATAGCTTCCTTCTGATTGTCCTGGGCTGCCTGGCTGGAGTTCTCCTTGTCACTGGATGGGGAATCACAGGCTCCTTCAGATTTCTTTTCCGAGGCCTCTTCATCAACTTTCTCCAGGGGATGTATTTTCACAACTTTCACAGGCAACATTTTCTGCTTACCAACCTGCACAAAAATATTGATGAAAACCAAACCTGAGCAAGATGTGTGAACTAGTGATCTTTAACATTACGAGGAAGTAAAAAAAGCAGTGAAAACCACCTACAAACCCTAATTTGGCAAAATACTTAATTGACATCCTGCTTGAGAGAAGCTCATGATCCCTCTCACGAAACAATTACAGGATTTCTTTCTACTACTCCTACCTGGAAGTTCTGTACAAATTCCTAAGAAAGAGAGAACTGCCAACCCATAAGTTTTTCCAGTGTTTAATAATGCTGCTTTCTCAGCCTAAGGAAAGAGTGTGTGTGCAAGGTGCAAGCCTGCTCTCTCAGCAGCCCCAGTTAAAAGAATATGTCCTAAACAGATTGTGAACAAAGAACATTTTAGAACTTTCCCCTATTTTTAACAAGTTTGAGTTTTCCCCATCATTCCCAGGTTTGAAAGGAATTTGCTAATCATTAGAGCATCGTTAGAGATTTGTAAGCAGTGGACTTCAAGCTACATTAATTTAAGACTACTTCTCCTTCTGGGAACAAGCTAGGTGAAAAGATTACAGCAGATTATAATTTTTAACTGCTTTTAATTAAAATATGTGGGTTTACATATATTTAAATATATACACAGACCATCACATATTTAAGCAGTATAACAAATATATCTCCATTTCCCCACGCTCACACATAAATCAGTCATTTTTCTCTTGCCATCAGTATGGGTCATCCACGTGCTTCTGCTCATGGAACCATTTTGCACTCAAAAGCCGGTGCTGTCACTGGGATTCTATAGAAAATAAATTCTCACCATTTTTCTGATAATGCAAGTGGCTAACATATTCTTCCCATCTCCTGCCTTTAGATATCCAAAATTAGCTCTGTGCAAAAGCATGGGTTAAAATGGAAAACAGAACCTCACCTCAAAGTCACACTCTTCTCCCACTGCAAATTTGGTCATGATCTCCAGCCAAGCTGCATCCACCAACTTTTCCAAAGATACAGTGTTGTGGTGAACTATTTCCAGTACCAGTTTCTCATACCAGATGGGGAACTCCTCCTTCAAGCTGAGCAAGCACATAAGAAGTTTTCATTATTCAGGGAATAAAAGCCAAAACGCAAAGTAGCCTCCCATTTCGCAATTCCGGGAACATGAACAGCCAGGACAATGTTTGAGGCAGATGCCACATTAGCATGCAAACATCCAAGGGCTTTTTCCTGCCCTGCCCCCAGCACCCTCCCAAAGTGGTAATTGGCATGACAATACAAATTGTACTTGTCCTTCTCAGAAGGAACATCATGAAGCATTCTGGAAGAGCAGCACTTAGGGTGAACCCTTTCTTGCTGGTTATTACTGCCTATTAGATGTTAAATATTACCAAGATCGTGTCATTATTCTGGGGCTTGTTACTTTAACATTTTTGCTCCCAACAATTACGCGATGTTGAAGAACATTTAAGCATTTCCTTCTTCCCAAACAGACTGCTAACACAGTAAAGAAGATAGAGGCAGGCTTACACAATCAAATTATCTTTCCAGAGAAAAATATTTTGTGTGTTTCACCATGTCGTGATCTTCAAACTTTTTCATCCAAAGAAGAGAACAGACTGTTACAAATTTACTTGACTGTTTTCCTTTCTGAAAGATCAGGTCAGTTAGCTGATAGGAGTACTAACGAATACATTGTATAAAGTTTTCTGGCTAAAAAGTATAGTCTGTTTCAAGTTACTGTAAGGAGGAACAAAATACTCCATTTTTCCAAAACCCTTTTAGCATCCCAGACTCAGGAATCCATTGCTGACAATTCTCAGCTATATTTGCTGTTCTACAACTGCCATGAACAAATTTATCCCTTTAGCGAACTGACTAAATGAACTTTTTTTATTCAGACTAGTGTCAGGTATTAAAAGCAGCCAAACTGCCTGGGAAGCTTTTCATCCCGTTTCAAAGAAACAAGACCAAAATCTCATTTCACAGAGCCTTTTTTTCCCACATTTAAAAAGACTATAGCTAAACTTGTTATTGAGAAATCTTCCGGTTATATTTACATTTCTTAACGTTTTCAGAAGTGGCCAACCAATCCAATGTTGTTAACCAAAACCAAGCAACACTAGACCAGTGGTTTTTGACTCAGGATTCTAAGTTTATGGAGCTACAATGTGGGAATCACAAAGTACGTTATACACGTTGGCTGAGCCAAGGACTTGCACCTTTACAGAAAATTCACTTCTACGGCAAGGGTCACGCTGGATGCCAACCAAGGACTTGGGGCCTGTGCCGTGTGCTAGAGGGGGAGGTCAGGGACACGGCAGCCCAGAGGAGCACCAGTGGTCCAAACAGAGTAATAACTCCCACTGGCTTTCCTTTGTTCTTTATTGTTCCAAGTAGAGCTGATCCCCAAAATCTCACTCCAAAATAATTTTGTTTAGTACAACAACCAATTCCAATACAGATCTGGAAAAAATAATTACAGCTGTCAGCTGTGGACCTGGCTGACGTGAAACACTTCAACAGCCTCCTTTTACTGTATTTTTACTTTAGCTCCTTCAAGATTCTGCCTCCCCCCCCCCGCCAAATACCCATTACTCAAGGGGCTTTAAAATATGCCAAGTACCATACGCTGAACTACTTTGCTTCAAGTAATACCAAGACACAGCACTATATAAGTACATTGCTCAACTGCATTAGTGATGGCATCAAATTTGGACTTAATTTGCTTTCAATTCCAGAGTTCCCACATCTCCTTACAGCCAGTAAAAAGCTACTTACCTCACCTCATAAACTATCAATCACATATCATTCCCAAGTCCACTCTACTGCCTCAAAGCCTACAGATAGACACATACCAATTTCTTCACCGGTACTTACAGCTCGGCAACTTCCTGCTCCTCCTCCCAAGCCTCTTTGTGCGTCAGCTGGCTGCTTCCTGTGCTTTTGCACGTCCATATTCGTTCACTGTATCTCTCTAAACGCGCTTCGTACTCTCTGTAGAAGCGGCAGCTCAGGAAAACAGGATTTATGCAGTGGAGAGCATAATCACAGTAGCACAAGACAATCAAATTCAATTAAACCCTTACTACTGGAATGCATGAAGGCTGAGGATTGCTACAGTACAGTTTGACCCTCCATCCACCATGGAGATGCTGCATTAAATCAGAGAGGTTTTCAGACCAGGAGGCACTGGAGCTTTCTACAGCTGAAAAGCCCGTCCTGTTCGGCACTGGCATACAGAAGGTGCCACCCCACCATCACTTCAGCTGAACTCCAGAAGGGGAATACATATGGCTGAATGTTTCGTGGCATGCTAAGTTACTTCTCAGCTTTTCCAGTCTGATTCATTGCAAGACAGCACAAACGATATCACAGGCACATGCAGGAGACATGGCATGGACTATCGCTAAACAACCCTTGGGGAACTAGTACTACTAGTGCCCTAGGGCGGTGTTACAAACTCTAGATGCAAATCACCAGTCTACCCAGTACCACCAATCTTTTGAGAAAAAAATCCAAAGGCTTTGAAACTGGAATCACTAGAAAGGCCACCTTTCATTTGGTTTCCAACAAGAGCAGCCTCCTGTGTTAGCACAACGTTACGACCTTTCTCACCACCTACATCACCGACTTCCCGTATCACCACCAGCCTCAAGGTTAAGTTATTCTGGCCATTAGGATTAACAGGTGCATGGGAAAGGCACCGTGGTGCAGATAGCATTATGAATTACAGCCTCAGCTACTCTGCTCTAAGCATCTGTGTCTATGCTCTACTCATTCCACCTAAGCGGTAATTAACTGTCAGTGAAAACAGATATAAGCTACTTTACACTTTCTACAGATAGAACATGTACAGGCACAATTATCAGAAAGCTAGCACAGTGTAAATCCATACCAATTTACCCCATGGCAGTCTGCTTAAGCTGCCATATGCTTACCGATGGTAATTTAAGTGGAGAAATTATAACAGAGAGGCAAGAAAAGCATCTTTCCCTTCTCCATCAGCATGCTCTCCAGCAGAAAAGCAAGCACAGAGTACAAAGCATACTTGTAACAACTACAGCAGCTCAGCCCGCCGCAGCACAAGTGCTAATTATGAGAGTCTCTGTGGGAAACAAACAGATTGCTCCACGCTCCTGCAAAGGCAGTCACCAGCCACAGCAAATCGCTCATCATATCCTGCATATGCTTTGTCTTTCAAGAAAATTTTAGTGCAACTAACCTATTTTTATTATTATTATTATGGCGTGGTGGTTGGATTTTTTTTTTTTTTTTTTTTTTTTTTTATATCCCTTTTTGGAAGCCCAATTACAACTCCAACNATGGTGGTTGGTTTTTTTTTTTTTTTTTTTTTTTTTAAGATCCCTATTAGGAAGCCAAATTACAACTCCAACAAAGCCAATTTTCTTGGACATTTCTTCACAGTCCCAAGGTAAAGCACAACAAGGCACAGAAGCTGCACAGTGGACACTGATATACAGGTATCTTGCTTAGCACCAGCTGCTGTGGCTGTAAGAATATAAGCCAGGAACAGAGCCACCTCTAGAGGAGGCTGACACTGCTGAGAGTATTCCCTCTGCCTGGAGCAGGTCTCAAAACCAAGGAGAAATCCTGCAGTTCCTCAGCTTGCCCTGCTTGTGGAGTGCCCTCCTCTTCAGAGGACGAACAGTGATCCGACAAGTCAACCCTCAAATAAGTTTTGAGCCCTCCGGCCAATTCTCACCCCTGACTGAGGTTTCAAAGATGCTTAAACTTCCACAGAAACAAGAGGTGCTACAGAGCAGGGGCAAGAAGCGCCATCGCTGCCGTGGGGCAGTGGCAAGGAGTAACCACAGCTTACAGAGGAACTCATCTGCACAGCACCACTGACCAGACCAGAAGTGAGATTTTAACACATTCAGTAGCAATACTGAGCTAAGGCGAAAGGGAAAAAAAAAGAAAAAAGAAAAAAAATCAAACAAGAAAGCAGGAGTCCTCCTTGTATTTACAACAATTAACCACTTCAATGACTAAACTGCAACCATAATACTATTCTTCTCTACGCCTCTGCCACAAAAAGAAGAGTTAAAAGCAAATCCAACCCTTGCAGTAGATAGGAGCCTAAATGTACAAACAAGAGTGGTCTTCAGCTTCATTCAGCAACTCCACCTTCACTCTCCCCTAGCCTTTCCTTCTGCATGTCCGTGGACACCACCTAGAGACAGAGGACTTGCAGCTGCCACAACATGAGTGCTAAAGGGAAGACACACTTCTCAAGGGTTCAACACATTGCCTTAATAAACCTTCAGTAGTCTACATAAATATTTGAGATACGGCTGGGAAATAAAATTATGGTCTACTTCCCTCCTACATTTATCAACTTACTTCTCTCTAGCCATGTGAGGAGATTCCTTTCCTTCCAGCAATGAGAGCAAAAAAATGCTGATCTTCAGTTGAAAAATAATTGAAAGACGATTGAAGATATTTTTTCCTAACACCATTTCCCATATTGACAGGAAGATCTACAAGAAATTTCCCTATGAATTTTCCCCTCCTTATACACACCTATGAGCACAAGCTTAATCCCACCACATCAGGACCCGTATTTTTCAGATCAACACCAAATTTAAAAGGGGCAGGTATGGCAATTTCGCTGTCCAGCTCAGCTCTGCCTTTCAAATGCAATTTAATTCCACCTACAGCTGGTGAGCTCATCTAACACTGACCCCTGGCCACATTCCTTAACCAGCACTCGAGACTCATGCCCACCCTGTCTTTGTGCTCTGTCACAAGCTCCCAAGCCAGGTCCTGCTTTGAAATCCTGGGGCCACAGCACAAGGCCAAAACACAGGAGAATGTTTTTGCAAAGTTTACTATAGCTCAAACTTTCCACTACACATACGCTATTTGTTCTTTCCACATAGACTGGAAACAAACCCAACAAATTTCAGACTGTTCAGCAGGTCTGATTCAAGACTACAAGTGAGGGTGTACTGGTATGCCATAACCAACCCATCTCTCTACACAGTTTGAGCTGCCATTGCCACAAATTCCCAGCACAATGATAAATCAAAAACCCTGGACACCAGCTACTTGTGAATATTCCCCAAAAAGCCATAAATAACACACGTTAAATTAAACAGATGACTGCCCACTGTGTAACAGTTAATACATCACATCTGTTTGTATCACACTGAAGAACACAATGTTGAAAGGCAGAAAACAGTTACATTTTAAAAAAGGGACTCTTCTAAAGACAAATGTTTAAAAGTAAACAAGTTAACCACTGCACAAGATGACTATTAAGCGGATACAGAGTTTATTTATTCCTGAGTTATTGATGCTCTCACACAAATGAGCATCAACTCCAAAACAGCTTTAGGGCATCTTAACTGTTCCCACTTGTATTAGCTAATACAACAAACTTATCAGGAAGGTTGGTACATTTATAAGGCTCTACTGGCTGGATGGGTGGCAAAGTTTTCCTAGAACTGCAGAGCGTGACATGACCATGCTTTGGTGCTGCCATCTTTCAAAGTTTAACTGGCTGATATCACACGTGAAGATGCGAACGACAGCCTTTAACTTGCATGCCAAACGCAGCCCAACTCCTCACGTTCTCTGTGCTACCTACTGTACAAAAACACCAACCAAAGACAGACAGCAAGCTTTTATCTGGGGACGAAAGCAACATAGCTTCCCAAAACTGTACACTGATGGCTGAAGGAAAGCTTTGGCTGGACTAGTCCCTTCTCACCAGTCCAGACTGGTTAGCTCTCTGAACTGAGCACCTCTCTCAAGCTGGCAGCATGGTTTTCCAAACTGCAGCCAGTATAGCAGAACACACCCTGCAGCGGTCCTATGCGCTAATGGAAGAGGTGACCTGCTCACCCAGGAACAAATTCAGTGTTAGGTAGACACCAAACGTGCAGTACACACGGCACAGACTGGGGGTACAGGTGACATACACCTGACAAGGGTGTACCACACGTGAGGCGTTCACCTGACATCTCACGTATCTCAGAGCAGATCCTACAGAGCTCCTGCAAGGACGAGCCTATCTCTGATTGTCCAGCCGTCCACTCATCCCCACACAATTAGCAAGGCTCACTCCAAGTCAGAGACCAGAAGCCCAAGGCTTCGCCAGGACGCAATGGGCTCTACACAGTGTGGTTTCTCTTAAAAGGTTTTCAGGGGATTTGGCAGTCAAAGGAAGCCACATAAAGCTACAAAGGAATATCAGACCCAAATCAACACCTGAGCTCTCATGACCAGCCTATCCATCTGTCCACTGCTTCTAGACACTTTCTTAACACATGCCCATGGGGCAGACATCTCTCCTCAGACACAATACCCCAATCTCCATTTTTTGTTCAACCTCATCTACAGCTGCAAACCCTAACAAAAAAAACCAAACCAACCAACCAACCAACAAGAGTCTTAAGAACTTTTGATGTCTTTCAAATACCTCATTTGTTGCTGTGCAGAATAAGAACCTGTACACCCTTTAGGGGAAGAGCTGATCAACAGTTTCTCAAGGTAGAAAAAGAAAAGTTCAGGAGACCATATTCTGCCAGACCTCGGTATAAATGACACTGAGTGCTGCTCTGGGCGAAGACTCAGGAACCTCTTGACACGCCCCCTCCGCAGCCATTCCCTTCCACAAAAACCATTCCCCTGCGCTATCTAGGATAAACAGAAGTGACCAAAAAAAGCCCTTCCAAGTCTTCCTTAGGTAACATCTCCTTTCAACTTACTGACTCATTTGCAATTTTCTGTTCCACTTTTTGCCTAGCTTATATTATACACAGTCAACAAAGCAAGATAGAAACCCGACATTACTTAGTTTCTCTTTTTAGCTTCATGACGTCTATCTGCCGAGATGAACTTTCTAGAACATGCTAGGCTGTCCGCCTCCCACAGCACCCCATGCAGCACTTTCTCCAAGAGAAGAGCAATTCTCTAGAACCTCAGTGGTTTCCTCTTTCCTTCTGACCCTGCAGCTAAGGCCATCCCCTCTGAGGATGAGAAACCGTCACTTTTCTTCCTTAATACCACCCAAGTGTCTGCAGAAACATGTCCTCCATCTACTCACAGACCCACAACAGCCATACCAACAGACTGGTG
This sequence comes from Burhinus bistriatus, assembly GCA_013397275.1. Classification (NCBI taxonomy): domain Eukaryota; kingdom Metazoa; phylum Chordata; class Aves; order Charadriiformes; family Burhinidae; genus Burhinus; species Burhinus bistriatus. Next base: position 43,170 of record VYXH01010650.1, on the reverse strand, counting down.
CTCTCAGAAGGTGCCCCGTAACTCCTCTGCGCTGTTTGTGCAAGGCAGACGAACCTTAAAGCCACATCTTCTTTTACAAAGCTAGTAATTAAGCTTAAACTCTGTCTTTTTGATCACTGAGTGTTCCTCATAGGGAAAGAGAGAGAACAGGTCTCTGCCTGGTCAGATGGATGACTGAGCTACTTTCAGTTTGCACACACTGCAACAGCAGGTTTTTGAGTCACAGACTGAACGCTTTAATTTAAAATACTGTTAAAAAGCAAGTATCTACCCAATCTCATTTTATTGGGCTGAAGGCACTAGCAATGCCTATCTGCACTCAGATACGCATTTCCTCTTCAAAAGCTACCTAATCCTTCCTAGGGGCTTTCACTGCCTGTTCTTCACACTGAAGTAACGAGACACTCTCCAATACAAGGGTCTGTGTAAGTTCTGGAGTTCCTTTGTCTTCTGCACTGCCAAGACCGCCAAGGTATGTTCCTATATTCACGCATTTCTGTCTCACTTCCAGTCCTTCTTTCAGTCCTCAATTCCTCAGATTTTGATCCTTGTAACACAAACAACAAACCGGCCTCCTGAAGCAGCAGTTCGCAGGTTACAGCGCAGAACTCCTGCCCCTCCAGCCCCACACGGGACCTGAAGAGCAGCTCCGCCGCGGTGGCTGCACATGGCCTGTGACAGTTGCCCGCCTTGCCCACCTCCGCTGCCTGACTCTCAAAGACTGCCACATGCTGACTCTCGCGGAATTATAAAGAGATAAAACGTTTTTCATGCAAAAGCAGCCCAGAAGAAGATACGTACAGTCAGACAGAAAACCTGGGCTCTCCACGGGCGAGCTGCTTCTGTCACTGCTTTATTCTCCTCTCTGTGAGTCTCCAGTTTCAATGCCATCCCTCACCCACGGGACACACACCACAAATTGGTCCTGCAACCCCCC
>VYXH01010650.1:12211-41387 GCA_013397275.1 Burhinus bistriatus | reverse complement strand
GCGGGGGCGAAGCGGCGGCTGTGGCGGGCCGGGCCCTGAAGGCGGGTGGTGAGGGAGGAGGCGGCGCGGTCGGTACCGCCGTTGTTGTGTGGCGGCTGGGGCTCGTCTGAGCGGCCTTGGCACCGCGCCAGCCGGCTCGGCTCCGGTTCGCGGCCCTGCGGCGGCGGTGAGGGGCCGGGGAAGGCTCCGGTGCGGCGAGGGACCGGCGGTTCGTGGCACCCGGCGGTGCCGAGGTGCCAGCGGGGCCCTGGGCGCAGTGAGGCGGGAGGCCCGGGCACCCCGCGGGCGCTGCTCCTCTGAAAGGAGGAAAGACAAAACGCTGAGAGTTGTGGTTTGGGGGTTTTGTGGTTGTTTGTTTGTTTTTTGTTTTTTTTTCTTTATAAGAAACGGGGTGTGTGGCAGATCTGTATCATCGTTCACTAGGGATGGGAAGCAGCAGCTCAAAGCCCAGCAGTGCTCCCTCTAAGCCCTTTCTCAGCGGTCAGGAGAGCAGGTTTGTGCATTAAAGCAGTATATTCTAGTGGTCCTGGTCGCTGCTGCCGCACGGCACTGAGGAATAGGTCTGCTTTGTACGGCCCTGTTGTGGCTGCTTCAGGAGGAAGAGCAGCAGCCTTGGCAAAGCAGTTAGAGCTGAGTGGGATAAATTCAACTCCCAAGCTACCTAAAGTTATATGCAGTCTGTGCAACCTGAGCTGTTGATCTTTTATCCTTCCATTATGAATCTCCACTGAAAAAGCCTAACTGCCTAAAATGGCAGCATAGGAGTTGCTGCTTTATGCCAAAGGCTTTGTCTAGCACTGAAGACAGCGGGCAATAATGGCAAATGTGGCCCCAGCCCGCCCTGCCAGCCATCGGTGAAAGCACGCAGAGGTGTACCTGCTCCTTGGGAATTCACTAGCAGGTGGAGCTCTACCAGTTCCTGCAGTGTGGAACCTCTTCCAGCCAACGAAGTCTCAGCCTCGCTGCCTTGGTGTTTGGCCAGCTGACTCTAGCCGAGCCCCTTCTCCTAAGTGCACGGGAAGGGCAGGGGAAATGCATGAAAAATGTGGTAGAGTGCGATGCTATTTCATAGAAAGTTAATCTGGGTGTTTTGAGAAGTTCCCCAACTTTCAGAGAGGTGTGTATGAATGGTGAGGTAGGTCAAGGCCTTGCTAAATAGAAGATAACAATTTATTGGGGAATTGTCATGGTGTAACCCCAGCCAGCAACTAGGACTACGAAGCCTCTCACTCCCCCCTCCCCCCCATCCCCCTGAAGGGTGGGGAGAAAAAAGGAGGGGAAAGGGAAAAAAAACCCTCGTGGATCGAGGTAAAGACAGTTTAGTAGAACAATAATGGAAAAGGAAATGATAATGATAAAAAAATACACACGTTACAAGTCACTGGCCACCCGGTGAGTTGGTTGCTCAGCCCAACCTGAGCCGTGATTGCGGATTCCCATGCCCCCAGCCAACCCTAATGTATATACTCAGCATGACATCTGTGGTACGGAATATTCCACTGGCCATTCCATTGTTCTGTCTATGCTCCTTCTCAGCTTCTATGGGAAGCTGAAAAAAGTCCTTCATTAGTATAAACATCACCTAGCAACAACTAAAACAATATGTATTATTGAGATTACTTTCATACCGAATCTGAAAACACAGCAGTTGCTAGAAAGAAAATTATCTCAGCTGAAACCAGGACAGGAGTCAGGGTGGAGAAAGGTTCATGAGAAATGGGGTTTAGAGAACAACTTAATTCTGTTAATTTATCACACAGCGTGCAAGGTTGGGAGAGGCTGTGAGTACAGAGAAGGGTCCAGGTGCAGGATGGTTGTGGGGAGTTTCATTCAGAAGAAACAAAACTGCAGAGTACAAACTCATGTACTGAAAGAACTTCTAAGCTGAAAGTTCCTTGGCTGGAAATAACAGGAGGAAGAAAGCCCAGGTGACTTTGTGGATTAGGGCATGGCTAGGGCCATTAATGTGATGTGGCCATTAAAAAGCCAAATCTGAGCTGGAGTGGGTTTGGATGTGGTGTTTCCATGGGGCAGCGCATGCAGCACTGCTGTCCTCATCGCTGGAGCCCTGATCTTGCCCCAGGCCCACGAGCAGTGAGGTTGGGCTGGGCTGGGTGCAGAGGGTGGTTCAGAGGAGCAAGGAGCCAACCCAGCAGCAGGAGACAAACTGGAGCTAGAAGTTAGCCAGATGTCACAATATTTAGGTATGGTCAGAGAATATGAAAATCCCTCCCTAGGTGACCTTATCTATCCATGTTTAAATCCAAGGACTACACCATTGAACACCAAGCAGCTCCCCTGTATAATTCAGCCAAAATAATTCAGCACTGTCCTTCTGGGTATCTGCGCGGTTCCTTTTGCTGCAGTCACCTGCCGAGTGCAGCAAGCGAGCATCGCAGCCCTCGCTCCTGGCTATCATCGCCTGGTCCTGCTGCCGGCTGCTGGGGTTGTCGCACCATTGCTGCCTGTGCCGCACTGACTCCCTCTGTGCGCGGTGGTGGTTTTGCCTCCGATGGGTGCTGTGTTTTCTCTCTGTGACTCACTCCTGGACTGCAGACTAGGAGCAGACTGCAGTGTCCTGCCTGAGGACAGTGCGGAGCGCAGGGTGGTATCAACCTTTGAGCTGATCTGGAGAGAAGCCTGACAGCCCTCAGGGATTTCCCTGGAGATGAAGCACCTGCTTCCTAATACTGCCCCTTGCTTTAAAAAAGCTGAAGCTGAGCAGAGAGAAAAATAAGTGAATCCCCAGACCTAACAAGAGCTGGTTCTTTCCCATTTATCCATCTCCTAAACAACCCAGGGATGGGCTCCATATCCCTGTCTTTCAGACCAACAGAAACATTCCTTTCTTGCATGATTTTTTCTTCTGAAGTCTTCATTTCTGAGCAGGTTGCTAGAAAGATGAGTTCTTTGCTCAGGAAGAGTGAGCAGATGTGAGACACAGGGCAAACGCATCGTGCAGCTGTGAGCAGATGCTCTCTCTCCTGATGTAAAGGGGTCGATTGCTCAGCAACAGTGGGAGTCATACATCAGGTACACAGAGCATGTCCACTTTGCTGGTGCATCCATGCTGCCGGAGGGGTGCAGTTAACACAGATTTTCAAATGTCAGCCTCCTTATCTATTCAGTTTATCTAACATGCAGAACCAGAGCTCCAAGCGTGATCTCACTGCAGCAGTGTGCAGACTGGGGAGGTTGTTGAAAAGAAATAGGAAGGTGTTGCTGCTGGTCTGTTTGGTAGTGACCCTGCAAGTCCCCTGGGAGCGAGAGTGCTGGTGGCTGCTGCTCTCAGCCTGCAAAGCCTGGTTTCTCATTCAGAGCTGGTGTCCGTCGCACCTCAGCTCAAGCAATAAAGTTTATTCTGGGCCCATTTCCTTTCTGAGAGCAATTGCAGTGTTCGTAAGGCCATCAAGTCAAATGTCCCCTTATTTTCAAGGACAACACCAGCTTGTACACGTCTGTACAATATGCCTAAAGTGGCGTATGGCATCTGTGTCAGGTTCAAAGAACAGATACCCCTCAACGAAGCTACAAACCCCTTGTGTTGGTAGATGGTATCACATCTCTAAGAGCCCGTGGCATGTTTTTTGCAACCCTCTAGGTGCAGGAGTGCACCCGGCTGTGTTGCTGCATTGCAAAGAGCTTTCCCAGTTACTGTCACTGTAAGACAGTTGTGCTTCAGATCCGTGCAGTGCCAGTTCCCCACATCCTTAGCCGAAGTGAAGATACACCATTTCCTGTGTGTCCTCCACACGGTATGCTTAGCAGATGTTTTAGCTCCTCACACGCTCCCAAAAGCTTTGAAATTGCGTTTTATTCCCATATGAAATCACACTGACAGCTCTCCTGTATTTTCGCGGCACTCTGCAGAGTGACCTTCCTCAACCCCTTCACATCCCTGAAGCCAAGGCACGAGCAGAGCTTGCTGTTGTTCTTTTTCCATATTTGAATTACCTACCAAAACATACATTTCTTTCAAAAATTTTCTTAGGAAAATGATTCTTGGCAATCAAGAATTTTCCTTTTCCAGTTGAAGTCCTTTCACATGCTCAGCCGGAGCACTTTCCAAGTATACAAACCTCAAACTGTCCTTTAGGATGATGTTTGATATCTCTGACGCTTAGGGCAAAGACTCACTCCTGTTATTGTAGCAGGGAGAATCAGGAGCCTTGTACCTGTCCACAACCTCAGTGATTCCACTGCTGCTTCTAAAATCAGCTGTAGTGGCAGAAAACCTTTTGGATACCAGAGCCAGGAGCCTGATGCTCATCGGAAATCCTGCCATATCGATGCAGGGATAAGGGAGCTGGTTCACACCGTACAGGTTCTAGGTTCCCGGATACCAGCGGACTCCACTGCCGCACCTTCCCCCTTGCCTTCTCAACCCTGAAATCTTTGGCGCAGTGCTGCTGCTCACGCTGCAGTACTGCCACAGGCAGCAATTTGCAGTGTTAGTCAAATGGAACCGTGAAGAGCAGGAGGATCTTTGCCAGCCCCCCCACTCTGGCCTGGTAATGATGGGAGACCCATTGCTGTTTATGAGCTTCTATAAATGATGTCATGTGCTTCCCAGAACACAGGAAAGCCTGAGATAGCCAAGAAATCATTCCTACTGGTTTAATAGCTGGCAAGGGAGGACAGAAACCACATCCAGCCCAGAGAACTGCCCAGCTGAAGGTATTTGGAGGCTAAAAAGTTCTCATGGAAATGATAACATCTCATGGCCCTGTTCCTGCGCTTCTCTAGAGACGCACGGCAGCTATCACAAAGACGATGCTGGGCTAAGTAGACCCTTGATCTGATTTAGTTCAGCTGTTCTTATGTTTGAAGGGGCCAGGCAAAGAGTTGAGGAGGGAAAGGGCTCTTCATTAGTAATGGTTGTACACCCTCTGCCTTGAGGCTGTACAAAAGACCCGGCAATAGAGTGGTATTGGACTGCATTCTCGTGCCCATCCTCCCTTCCCTTCATCCAGTTACCCCCTCGTGATCCCATACTCCACTGCACCTCCTAGATGCATTGGGGTCTTCCTACCCTTCCTATCCTTCTCCACATCTGGATACTTCTGCATTAGCAGTTCTGGTGCTTGTCAGACAGCTTTCAAGATGGCCATTTTCCCCTGTGGCTGGCCGGGAGCAAGGATCTCCACCTCTAGGTCCACCTTCCTCGCACCAACCTCCTCTGGCAGGCCATGCTCACTGCTCTCTTTGCTCCTGTCCCCGGGCTGCTGAGAGAGGACACACTGAAGGAGGGTCTGCACCAGCCTCCAGGCTTCTGCCCCCCTTCTGGGCTGCATGACAACGTCTGCCAGGGCAGCAGGGGCTTCGTTTCTTTCAAGACCTCTTGCAGCTCAGCCTGCCTGTCCTGATGAGAGGCTCAGCGCAGGAAGAAGATGGGTTTGGAAATGAGAGTTGAGAAGATCCCATAGGCAAACCAAGGGCGTGAATTCTGAAGGTAAAGAAAAAGGCATCTTGCCCTCAGCGCAGACCTGGGTGTCTGCGGTGGGAAGCAGCTGTGCCTGGCGGCTTGAAACAGCATGGTCTGCTGGGGACTGGTGCCACCAGAATGGCACCAGCTTGCCATTCTTGGCCTGACAAAAGCCAAAAGGTTTTGCTTTTTAGTCACAGGAGGGCCACATGGGAACCAATGCACTGTGGCAGGTTCAGATTTCATGCAGAAGTGCCCCTAAATACCTGTGAAATCCAAGAGCAGATCGTAATGCACATAGAGACAGACCTACGTCTCCAGTTACTGCTTTAGTTTTGCATCATCTAACGTGGGAGGACTTCTCTGCCCATCATGGCATTTTTACTTTAGCCTTTTGCTTTGTGTGCCCTAGTTGTGTTAGAAAGAAGGGAAGGAAGATCTGTCTGATACGTGTCCTTTGGCAGCAAGTGGGCCACTGGCAGTCCCAACAGTCCAGCTCCCAGGGAAGGACAGGGAAGAGAATCCGGGATTTGGGACAAGGACTGTGGGTTAAGATAGTTGAGCATTAGATCTTCTGCACCCACATGGGATTAGTCATCCAAGGATCACAAAGCCCATAGTGAAGGTATATCCTGGAAAGCCCAATGTTTTGGTGTGCTAAGAATCCATGTGTCTTACTGGAGAAAATGGCACCGGCTGGGTGATGTGGATTGTCCTCCCTTGGAGGACAAAGATTAAAAAAAAAAGAAAGAAGGTAAAAAGATAAAAGTTATAAAGATAACTTTACACCAGCTCAGCTATGCCACCTGCAAGCTAGCGGGGAGAGGTGGCAGTGTTTGATATGCAGAAGCATATTTAGGCTTGTCAGTGTCTTGCATTCTGGTTCTGTGTTCCTGTGGATCCCGAGCAGGTTTGTTCTGGTGTCCTCCCCGAGCGACATCACTGTGTTGTGGTTTTCTGCTGCCAGAGGCTCGGGGCTTTTGGTGGTACTGACCATCGCATGGCAGGAATTGTGCTTTGCTACAACCCTGCGTAGCTAAAGCTTGGCTGTGCCTGTGGAAAAAGGCAAGTTTAGTGCTGTTTGTACTATCACTTCCCAGGAGAAATGCCTTGCAGCCCCCAGAGCTCGCTGCATCTCCCTTTCTGTTCCCAAACTCTGTGTTGCAGCTTCCTGTGAGGAGCCCACTGGAAATGGCCCGCATCCTCATGGATTGCCCTAATGGCCTCATTTTTTCTGAAGGTGGTGGGACATTGGCCGAGGTTGCCCAGAGACGCTGTGGCTGCCCCATCCCTGGAGGTGTTCAAGGCCAGGTTGGATGGGGCTTGGAGCAACCTGGTCTAGTGGGAGGTGTCCCTGCCCAGGGCAGGGGGTTGGTACTGGATGAGCTTCAAGGTCCCTTCCAACTCTAACCATTCTGTGATTCTATGATCCATCATGCACTGGGCAGCTTGGGCTTTGGCATTTTTTTGCGGGTGTGGTGAGGAACTTCCTTGGCTCTAGCATATCACCAGCAGGGCAGGCGAGTTTCTTACCCAGCTCTTCTTGCTCCCTGCCAGTCTTCGGCGCAGCAGGGCTGGCTTGTACTGCTGATGCTCTGCAGTTTTGCAGCCAGCACCATTAATCTGCAGGTCTCTGAGCTCTTGACAGCTATTGAGTTAATTAAAGTTTGCACTCTCCCTTTGGACTGGATGAATGAAAACCCATTTTGGCTTGATGGAGATCTCTTCAGTGGTGCTCAGTTATAGCCCAGTTCTCAGGAACACAAAGGCCTTTTCCCATCACTTTGGTGGTATGAAAGGACCCTAGAGTGTACGTAACTCACCACTAACTTCCCTGGGTGTAATGCAGACGACGATTAATCAGTTATATTGCTGTTTCAAACTGCTGCGGGTACTCACTCATTGAGTTTTCCCATCTCTTTTCTCATGCTGTGTCCCCAGGCCTCAGCTGTAACCCAAGATACCAGGAGTTACCAATTTTATGTTCCTACAAATATGTATAACATGGAAAACTTTATCAGTCCTTAAATATAAATATGCAGCTTTTGTGTCTAACAAGTCTTCATGTCTCTCTGGAAAAGATCTCTGTTGTGAAACGGGAGTGGGACTCAGCTGATTTTGATATTTTGGTGGCTTTCCCAGTCACTTTTGGTCCTCAGTGATCCCTTTTATGTATAAATTATGCATTGTTTAGATCCCGAAGCTGTCCCAAAATGTGGTTGAAGCTTATTAAGAAATACCGTTTACTTCAATATAAGTTAGAACAGCTCATGAGAGCCATCCCAAGGCAAAGCTTAGGCTTCTGTCCTGTCTCCAGCCCTGGGAGCTACGGTCCACGCCGAAGCCCACTTCTTGTCCACCTCACTCTTCCAGCCCCTGCCCCTCGGCTCCTTGGCCTTTTCCACTTGCTGTCTGCACGGCACGCATACGCTCCTGTTACCCACTTGCACCGGGGGCTGTTTGCCCGGGGTGGCGGCGCAGCACGGGTGGGTGTACAAACTAAACCAGCTCTGCTCCTGAGCGACAGAACCAATGGTGTCACCCATTTCTGAAGCAGACACGTCTGGATCTTGCACGTAATGTTTGTCAGATTGTAAATGTAATTACCAGATTATTATAATGTATTTACCAGATTGCTTTATTAGAAGAAGGATCACATCATTTCTGCTGGTGGAGTAATAAAAGCATTTAACTTCACAGGGCATTTTTTTGTTTGAGGTATTTGTAATGTCGGAATCAGGGAGGTTTGTGCTTTGAGTATCCCTGTGACACACCGGTTGAGGTACTGAATGTGGTGTTTGTTGGTATACAGAAATCAACTGTCTTTTCCACAGCATTTTAAATGATTGTTTAACAGGTGGGAGATAGTAGTAATACTGTAACATAAGGATAAAGTTGATTAACAGAATGAGTGCCTACCAATGGATGCAGCTACAAACACATCCCTCTCTCTCCCCACGTGATGCAATGTCGGGATCCAGCAGTATGCTTGGAGAAAGGAGAAGATATTTTCCTGGCAACAGAAATCAGCTGCTGGAAAGAGCCGGGGCGTATGGATGACTGCCGGAGCTCGCTTGGCCACGGGCGCTGAGGAGCACAAAGCTCATCTCGTGTTATTTTCCTGTGCAAGTGCCGTGTTGTGCAGCAAGAAATGACTTCACCGGGTCACTTAATAGGAGACATGCAGTCACAGGCTGGGTGTTAAACTGGCTTCTCGGACAGTCCGTATAGGGCTGCTAGGCACAGTCTCTCTCTTTTCACTGCATTGCTACACTTGGTGTCTGTCACCTGGCTTCTACGTTTGGACTAAATTTGGGCTTGTCCTTCCTACACAAAAAGGCACATTGGTGTCCGGCTGTGCTTGGCTTAGCCTCAACCCGGTCACCTCCAAGTTCGCCCGTGTGATTAGAGCCTCCTTGTCTGCTCCCACGGTGCATGCTCTGCTTGGCTTTGTCCCAACGAATGCCCTTCCTTGGCCCTCATTTCTCAGGCGGTTCCTGTATCCCGCCGTGGTGCTGCCAAAACCGCCCCTGCCCATCCTGCCGGCTGTGTGGGCAGGGGCAGGACCCACCAGGCTGCCCGGCTTCCCGCTGCCGTCCTACCATGCCAAGCAAACGGGGATGGTGGCGAGCACCCGGCTGTCCTAAATGATTCTCTGGGAGCACTGCCAATGCCTCCGTGGTTTGTCTATTCCAAGTAAGCATCTGCCCCTAATTTCTGCACGCATTTATAGATCATAAAATTAATGCTGAGATATCTAAAGCTTTATTATGGTCACACTTGTTCTTATTTACTGCTGCTACCAGAATGGAGATTTAACGCCACAAATCTAGCGGTGAGTTTAAGAACGGCTGTTGGGGATTCCCATTAGTTCTGGGAGGTGCTGTAGGAGTTATTTCCAAAGTACAGGCAGCTCACAGACAGTGAAAAAGGATTGCATGGCGCTTCCCGTAAAGCTTGGCTGCATTACATGTAATTTTGTCAGACCTTAAACTGCGTGGGCTGTTTCCCCGTAGCTCATGCCTGCCTCTGGCTGCAGGGGAAGGTGGGGAGGAGAGGGAAAGCTGGAGTGTAATGAAAAGAGGAGGGGGCTGGGATTTTGGGGGGCAGGTACAGGCCTGGGGAGTAGTGTAGCTCGGGAGGAGGTGTTTGCCCAAAAGGCAGAGGTGAGCGAGCACGGCCCCGCTGCGGGCTCATACACTGTGGGGCCACACGAGCGGTCCGGCCGTGGGGAATGACAGGGTGTGGACAGGGGGGGCAGCAGGCAGGAGACCAGTGCTTGGGCATGGAGTAGCCCCAGGGGAGCCGGAGGCAGGGCAGGGGGCCATGGGGAGGGATGGGAGGTAAGCCGCCTGTCTCCCCTGCGGCTAGCATGGGGCCATGTGCGTGTTCCTCCATGGCGCTGAGGCAGGGCGACCCTCCGGCATCGGTGCAGGACTGCCTGGCGAAGGTCTGGTTTCCACCATTCGTTTTTTAGACTGAGGAAGCGTGTGCAAGAAGCTGCACCGAAGGTGCTGTGGGATGGTGAAGGGTTGGCAATGGTCCAGGCCCAGTTGGCTCTCCAGAGACTTCCAATACACGATGGCCTGCTAATTTTTGCATTAGAGCCAAACCACGTTACTCAGTGCTGGGAATCATGCTCTGCTTAGTGCACGGGTTAGACACAGGCTGGCCACAGACCCTGGAGCTCCTACTGAAGCTGCTTTTGAAGTACCAAAAGGTTAGGTTTGTCTTCACAGCCAGTACCTGCCAACACAGCATCTTCTCAGCCACATGGCCTCAGAGTTATTCTGGGATGGCTTTCCGGGGCTGTTGCACACCACGTTTCCCAGCTGCCCAGGAGATGGCAGTCCTGCATTTGGACAATGTGTGCATGCCATCCCCGGATGGCACCAGAGATTTCCTGAAGAGCGGTTTGAGGCTTCAAAGGAAACCCAAGTCATAGGCTGTATGCTTGGCTCTGTTGGGAAGGAGAGGGCTATCTTTGCAGTGACTGATGGCCCATTCTGTTCTGTGAGATACCAAAACTGAGGTGGTGAGCCATCAGCAATGAGGACAGTCTGTGCTCAGCAGACAAGTGTTCCTGGTTATGTGTTAATGGTGTGAACCTCAGCAATGGAACAGTGTTGCTGTCAAGGAGGTATCACCACAGATGACCTGGAGATGGGAGGTCTGTGCGACTTCACCTCCTCCAAGTTTGAAGGCTTTAATCACAGCCAGGTTAAAGCTTCCTTACAAGGATCAAGCCCACTGTAATGGAGCTTGACCACCAGCTACCTCTTCCCAGTTGGAACCATGTCTAGCGCCTTTAGCATTCAAGCGGAGAGTGCGTGATGGCAACCTTCCTTCCTTGCCCTCACTGCCAACCCCTGCCCCTACCAGGAGCCCCATCTGTCCCCCTGCTCCCCACTTCCAGCCCTCAGCCACTGTCGTGCTTCCCCTCGGTCGCCATCCTCTCTCGCCTTCACCAGCGTCCGCAAGTCACCCTTGTCCTACCCAGGGCTCTCCATCCTCTTTCCAGCCCGGCTCAGGAGCTGTGCCTTCTCTCCATCTGTCCTGCACTCATTCACCTTTGGTGAGAGGTGACGTTCTCAGTGGGACAGTTTTCTGCTCAAAGGTGGAACAGCAGAGCTGAGCAAGTGGCACAGTTGCTGGAAGGGTGCTAGGAGCCATCCTCAATGCACAGCCCCTCACAGAGGCTGCTGGAGATAACCAGCAACAACGTGGGATCTAATTCTGGGTTACTGCAAACTTGTCTTTGTCATTATGAATAAGGAGACATGTAATATGACTTTTAAACTTGGGATAATGGCAAATGATCTGATTGAACCCGTCAACGAAATCCATCGTTGAACCCATCTAGGTTCTATCTCAACGAGGGACAAACAACACGTCAGTCAATGCTATGTCCGTGGGCACAAGCCCATGTGCCTCACCTCCCAGGTGCCTGGCCTGGGCTGCAGCTTCGAAATTCTTCTTCCCTTTCTTGTTCTCCTGCAAAGACAGTCATCAGTGTTAGAGTTAGTGATGTGGTGCTGCACAGAGCACCTGCAAAGACACTTCAGATCGCAAATACACTGCAGACAGAGCTTCTAAATCTGGAGACAGCTGGGCCCAAAGAGAGTCAACCAAAAAGAGCATCCTCTCAAATGCGAAGATCCCTGGCATGAGAAACCAGCTAGGGAAAAATCTGACCTTCAAAGCAAGAAAACAAACTTCTCAGGATTATTTTTAGGGTAGAAATAGAACTTTGTAGTGGAAAGTGTTGTCACAATGCTCTGCTCAGCACTCCAAAAAATGATGGTTGCAGTCATGTTGCAGAGCCATAAACTCCTTTGGGAAATGAAACCTCTTCATCCCTTTTCTCTTTAAAATCACATAAGCAATTCTAAAAATCTCCCTATTGAAATTCTGTTCTTTAGTAGACACTTTGTAGTCTATAGTCTTTAAACTTTGCAAATGTTTGTGGTTATATAATACTGTACTGAAGTTGTCGTTTTTTTCTTAGTCACTTTTCTACTGACGGATGGAAAACTTTATTGGTCTTCAAACTTTTTCAACCCTAAAAGCTTCTTTTCAAATGCTTCTTTGTGAATGTGGAAGACCAGTGCCTTTACATCATAGCTGCCAGATGCCGTCTCAGTACGTACAGATGCACATCCAAAAACCTCCTCAGACTGGATGCTGTAGAAAACCCTTTCAGCGTGAAACGTTCGCGTTAGTTGGGGAATTAATTTGTTATCTCGTAATTCCTTTGCAAACTTAGGACGAGAAGGCAGCTTGCTCTCCTGACTGGCCAGTTCTTCCTTTGATGCCTGTCTCAGGCTGAAGGCTGTGTAAGAAGCACTGGCAGGCTGTTTTGAAGTTGAAAGATGTACATATAGGAAATAGAAGTGTTTGGACTCATTTGAAACAGCCTTCAACTCCTGTTAATCCCTGGTGGAACTAAGGGGATTTATCTGAGAAAATGAGTTGAATACAAGAAGGAGATAAAGCTGCCTCTCTGAGGATGTTCTCAGATTTTCCCTCTTCGGAGACAAAAGCAGAAGATTTACAAGTCTGGTACATGTGTGTTTGGAGAGGGCGTTGGAGGAGCTGGTGACCCAGAGGAGCAATGAGCCAGCGAGTGGTGGGAGAGGTGACACGTGGGTCTCACTGGGCTGGCCGTGCTGCTGGTCCAGCTCATAGCCAGGCAGGGCAGAGCAGGGGCTTGTGCCCCAGCTTGCCTGGCCTGAGGGCACCTGGGGAGATGCTGCACCAGTGGCGTTCCTGGCAGATTCCAAACACACGCTTTGACTCGGAGACGCTTGACCTGCTGGTTTGCAAAGCCCTTCTTTGGGTTACTTACTCCCTCCCTTGATGGACCTTCAGTTACACAGAATCCCTGGACACAGTGTCCTGCTGATGTATCAGCTGTTCTTGGGATCCGTGCTTGAGAACAATTTCCTCTTGTGTTCCTACACCTTGAACAATGATGTTCCTCAGTCAGCTCCCATCACTATTCAGACCTCTCAGTTACCCCGTCCCGCTCCCCCAGGCCGGTGGCAGCACCATGGCCCTGCGGCAGCTCTGCTGCCACCGCTGTCCCAGTCCTGAGGACCCTGGCCCAGCTTGGAGCCCATGAGCACCTCCCAGCTGGAGCCCTCGGTGCTGGTGCCAAAATGGCAGGCTGCAGCAGAAAGCCCTGCTGGGCCGTGAGTCTCGGTCTTGCGCATGGATGTTGCACCTTGCTGAAACGGGGGTTTGATGGAACGAAATGCGTGCACGGGAGGAAGGGGGAGTGCAAGGACCCAGACAGCTCTGCTGATGGGAAGTCCTGCAGCTCTTCTCAGAGCTTATTTCTATGCAGGGCTGGTGTAAAACGGGGCGTCTTTCTCTGGAGTCTTCCTCGCTGCGCAAAATTGGAGGACATTTGGGTCCTTGTGGGGCCACTTGGCCTGTTATCCCCTGGGTTTCTTTCAGAAGCGCATTTCAGTCCTTCTCTGTCAGTCGCTTTGCTTGTCCTTTCTCCTGCCCTGTGACTCTCTGCAGGGAAGACACTTGGTTTTGGAGAGGATTCGTGGACGAGCAGAAGTCAACCTTGCCCCAAGTGCTCCGAAGTCAGGATGAGCCTGAGTTATGATCCTAAATGTGACTTTGGCCATGTGGGTCATGACCCGCTTCTCCCCTGCACCCCAGGTAGCTGTCAGGAACCAAAATCAGGGCTTGCCCTGCACCCTAGTGCCCGCTGGACCACACAGAGCCAGGCTCAGTGCCAGCTCCCTGGGCATCCTGCAGGCAGGAGCCACCAGAAATAAAGCAGGACCTGAGAGCAGGACACAGCCCCTGGGCACGTGGCCGACTGAGGCTGCCACTGTGCTGTCCCCACTGATGGTCCCCGCAGGGTGATGTGAGCTCCCACGGTGCTTTGCATTTGGAGCTGCAGGCAGCCGATGGCCTCGTGGCTTTCAGATAAAAAGAAGAGAGCTGATTAATCCTGGAGCCAGAAGAGCCACAAAGAGGGGACTTCAGGGAGGAGTTAGTTAGCGGTGGCCCAGATACATCAAACTGTCTCCTGCATAAAGCGATATCCCATTAGTGCTCCTCTGTGCTTACGTTGCTTATCGTATTAGATGACTGACGCTGCTTTGATATATTCCAAGGAGATCGGGCTAAACTTTCTGCCACAGTTTTCCCCGACTGATTTCAGCCAATCACCCCCAATGGAGACGGCCGCCTGCCTGGTGGTGCGGTGACATCCGTGTCCCTGCTGGGCAGGCAGGACTCTGATGGGTGGGCAGGGCAGCGCCTGATGACCTCGCAGGGGTCCAGGGGTGGGAAAACCCCGACCCCATCACGTGCCATGGTTCACACAGGGCTGCCAAGGGATGTCCCCAAACAGCACCAGCATCACTGTCCCTCTCCCCAGCGCTGCCTGGCTCCCGGCTCCCAGCACACGCAATAGGTGCGGATCCCAAGGAGACACCGACAGATGCTCTTTCTCTTTGTCACTTATGGCAACCCGTCCCCCAGGTGTGCCAGTGTCACCCCTCCCTTTCAGACTCCAACCTGGAGTTAATCCAGCCAGTCTCTAGTTTCTTTCCAACATCAGCGAGCTGTTGAACTGGACCAAAAGGCTCTGGCCTTACTCACTACCTGCAAGCCTGGAGCACGTTTTTGGGCTGGCAGTCTTGCTAAAACAGGAGGGAGAGTTGGCAGCACCATCCCTGGTACCAAAGTGCCGTTCCTCGGGTACTGGTTTGAGGGAGATGGCAGTAGATGGCCACCCCAGAAGCAAATATACATACTTAAATATTTTCAGTCACCATTTCACTATTGGAATCAATAATGCCATCCCCATTACAAGATCTCGGTAGCTCCTGAGCCGAGGGCTCGGGGCTGGCACCGCGGCACAGGCAACCGCACCGCAGAAGTGTGCAGCGGGCAAACCCCACTCAACAGCTCAACCCCAACCCTTCCTAATTCCTGGCCAGGAAATATCTGCTCCTGGCTGAGCACCACCAAGGGGAAACCCAGCCTTGGGGTCAGCTGCAGCTGTGGGGCATCCTGCAGGTGCCGGGGCCTCTTCTGTACCCATGTGGACAAGAAGCAGGGAGCTGTGGCCACCTCTGTAGCAATGAGGGGCCTTTGCACCTGACCACAGCACCTTCCCTTTGGCACGCAAGGGTCTCTTTGAGAAGGGGTCCTCTCCCCTCTCTTTGCTGATCCCTATGTGCTGTGATCTAAAAGAAGCACTTTTTATAAGCTGGGGAGTGGACAGGAAAGCTCCTCTGAATGCCTTGTGTTTCCATTAGAGAGGAATTTAGAGGGGCGAGGAGACACCCATCCTTGGGCCAAGTCACACAGCTCTCACTGTAGCACTCAGCGGTGGCCAAGAGGAGACAGTGTCAAGCTGCTCTTTAATTGGTTTTCCCTTTTTGGGGAAGCTTGGTGAGCCAAGCTAAAGGGCACAGTGCCTCCTCTTGGCATGGTGTCCATGCCCCTGCGGAGGAATTGCTTCAGGTCTCCCAGAAGCCAAAGCCTCTTCTAGGCTACCCACCACCTCTTGCTACTGCAGGACCATGGGGCTGGTCCACGGCGCTGCTGGAACCATCCTGAGGCAAGGGCCAGCCTGGAGGGGACCTGTAGGCTCCTGAGATGCAGGAACCGGGATGGGGCAGTAATTGCTGCAGTCAGGGCTTGGCTGAGCCCTGCCAAGCCTGTAGCTGTAGCCAAATTATTAGGACGGGGTAAAAAGAAAAGTCACTTTGCTGCCTGACACCTGGGAAGGTATTTCATGAGACAAGTACCCTTGACCTCAAAATATTTCCTATGTGTGGGGAGAGGATGCTGTAGTCGAGTGTTGTGGCACTGTAAAGCAAATGATGTTCTGCTGAACTGACAAAGCCTGGCATCCACGTCGCTGTGGGGCTGCACATGCTGTGAGTGCATATGAAAATTCACTGGCTTGAAAGTAAAAGGGTGTTAGAAGTGCCTCTTTGGAGGCTGGCCCCGGGATGACATGAAGACATCTGTATCATCTTATTTCTTCCATCCTTGGCTTTGGAATATAAAGGATTTGTCTGGTGAGCTGGATTTTACCAATAATGCTGGCAAACTCGAATGTCCTTGTGTTTTGTCCCTGTGAACCCGGCTCCCTGCGGTGACGTTGTGTGTGCTGTGCCAAGGGGTGACGCTCGCGACCCTGACCAGGGAGACGGCTTGGCCCCGTGCGGGGAGCGCGGGGCTGATGTGCAGGTGCTGGGGACACTAGGCACGTACCAAAGCTCAGCAGACTGTTATATATGGATATGAATAAAGGCAAAAAAGGGATGTAATTAGAGAATTTGGCTAACATTTTTAATGTTAACTCCAATAAAATTCCCCCTGAACAGCTCTTGCCACATTCAGTCCAGTGCCAATGTCACCCTTCAAAAGCCACATTCAAACCTCTCTCTGCTAAAGACTGTCCATGATATCCGTGTCTACACACTGTGAACTCCTTGAGCCCCTTTTCTCTGAGGACTTGCAGTACTTGCAGTGTGCAAAGTGGTGATGAGATCAGCAATGACCTGCCCTGCCTGCAAGGTGGCTCCTGACAATCCCAGCCCTTCCCCAGGCTGAAATTTTATGGACACAGAGTCCCCACGGCAGACAGGGACTCTCCCTCCCATCAGTGTTAAATCATTGCAGTCGTTTAAGTGAACGGTGTGGAGGTACCACCATAAAAGCACTTAATTTCATTCTTGGCTTCCTAATCAGCTCATCCCTGGCAATCAAGTCCAGGTTTTGGAAGACGGAACATAAAGAGCAGCGTGCCCCTCTGTCCCTGAACCCGCTGCGGCTGTTTGCAGAACGCGCTCCCAGGTTTCAGCTCACCAGCGGCTGGAGGCAGCAGATGGCATCACTGCACAACGCGTGTGCTGCTCACCAGCAGCCATGAAGCCATTCAGAGGATTATAGTTCTTGGTCCATGTTTGCCAGTGTCGTGGCTTAACCCCAGCCGGCAGTTAGAGCCATGCAGCCACTCACTCACTCCCCCAGTTTGGATGGGGGAGACAATTGGAAAAGTGAGAAAAAAAACTCGTGGGTTGAGATAAAGCCAATTTAATAGGTAGAGCAAAAGCCACACACACAAGCAAAGCAAGACAAGGAATTCATTCACCGCTTCCCACGGGCAGGCAGGTGTTCAGCCGTCCCCAGGAAAGCCGGGCTCCATCACGCCTAACGGTGACTTGGGAAGACAAACGCCACCACTCCCAACATCCCCCCTTCCTCCTTCTTCCCCAGCTTTATATGCTGAGCGTGACGTCGCACGGTATGGGATACCCCTGGGGTCAGTTGGGGTTGGCTGTCCCGGCTGTGTCCCCTCCCAGCTCCTTGTGCCCCCGAGCCCACCGCTGGTGGGGTGGGGTGAGGAGGCCTTGACTGCTCAGCAACAGCTAAAAACACCGGTGCGCTACCAACAGTGTTTATCGTCCCAAATCCAAAACACAGCACTGCACCAGCTGCTAGTAAAAAAGTTAACTCTATCGCAACTGAAACCATGACAGCTAGCCATTAAATCCCTCCTTTTTAAGCAATTTCTTTCTTGATGACAAGTTTACGGCACTGCTCCAGCACTTACGCGTATCTGTTTTCCTTTTCACTCCTGTGCCAGTCGACGGTCACCTTGTGTCTTGAGATGGCTTAGGAGGAAATCGGGACGTTGCAGGTAGGTGACGTTGTACCTGCCGTGTCTCACGTTGCCCCTTGGGCTCACAGGGGCACAGAAGACATGCTCTGAAGGGGAGAGAGGAGCTACCCCCACGCAGGAAGGTGCGGTGCTGAGATTCCGGGGGAACAAGATGCAGCTCCTGCCTGCGGTGGGAGGCCCTGGGGTCACCTCCGGTGTGTCGGGAAGTCTGGTTTCTGGTAACTGGTTCTCAGGGAGGCCCACCAGCCTGGGAGGTCCCCTGGCCCCAGACAGCCATGGGGAAGGGGCTCAGCCTCTTGACAATTCTGAGATGTTTTTGTCTTGTAGTTCAGACCAGGAGCACCTTGCACAAGGTCCCTCTGCCCATCCCTGTCCCCAGCTGCCACTGGGGCTGCAGGGTCAGGTTTTTTGCCAGATGGGTGTCAGCATTGCTCCCCGTGGCATTCCTGATCGCTGCTGGGTGCCTTTTCCCTCCCTGCAGAGCACCACAGTCACAACCAGGAGGGGTGGGATGTGCTGCAGGAGCCTTGTTCACGCGAGGCTTGAACCGCATGGGACAGAGACTGGGACAGTGCAGGGGCTAGTGGTGACCTTGGATTTTTAGTAGGGGAGGAGGCCAGTGGCCTCCTGGTTTAATGGCCAGATGCAACTCTGGGATTTCTGCATGGAAGCAGAAAGTCCATGCAGGCTGGAAAAAGAAAGGCTGGGAGTGTCCCAGCCTTTGCTGACCATCTTTGTTTGCTTCGTACATGGTGGATTTTAATTAATTCCATATTTCAGATCACCAAGTGTCGCTGGCAGGGGTCAGGAAGATCCGTTACACCTGCTGCATCCCCTCTGCATGCAGATTTGGGGTCAGGAGGCAGTTTTCCAGGGCAGGTGGTTTTTACCGGATTGCTCCGCTCAGCAGCAAATGCCACCCCAGGTGCTGGCTGCTGCTGGAGGGATGCAGGAGAGCATCAGCGTCCTCCTGCTCGCTCTGCCCCCCACCAGTGGTCTGTCACCTCAATGGTCTTGTTTATGCCGGTGAGGGGATGGTCCCTGCTCGGGTGAACTCTTCGGGGTTCAGCAGTGCCTGCACGGGTCCCAGCAACAAGTACTTAAAGGGAGGGTGCCAGCAGGATGGGACCAGTCTTTTTTCAGTGGTGCCCAGCNATCTCCAGAGGTCCCTTCCAACCCCGGGGATTCTGTGATTCTGTAACAGGGTGGGAAGGAGGACACGTCAGCCACTGGCTTGGTCTGACATGGGAAGGGGAAAGCAAAATCCTTGCAACAGGCCTGGATGAAAGCGAATGGAAGCAGATCGGCTGGTGTGATATCCCTGAGAGACAGGGGCTACCCTTTCGCTGCTCAAAATCCTGGAAGAGCCTCAAGTTCCCCAGCAATGCTGAAGGAAAGGATGAGGGAGCTGGAGCTCCTGCATGAGCCCAGGCAGTGAAGGGGCAGAGCAAACTGGCCAAGCAGCAGAAGGAAAGGATGATGATCCAAGGAAAGATCACTAATACTTGTGCAAAAATAAATGCAAATACACCAGGAAGGCCCTGGCTCCTGCATTAGGGTTCAGCAAGCAGCCAAGTGTTCATACATGGTGCTTTTTGGTGTCTTCACTGAAGATGGCACTGAAGCCATTGAAACCAAAAAGGAGGAAGAGGCTCCTGCATCAACGAGATAGAAACCGAAGGCCCCTTTCTCCTGGTGAACGCAAAGACAGAGTTTATCAGCTATTACAAGAATTTCTTTCTTGGCCATACTCGCATCATGTTAGATCTTTGAGTTCAGTCTTGCTGGCACGTTAATATTTGCTTTACACAAACTTAATCCTAGTTTATAATGCTAGAAATAGGCATCGAAAGTGACACATTCATCGCAGTAAAATTTTATCTGTGTGCACAGGTACATGACAGCATAGATCTTAGCGTTTTCTTTACTCAGGATGTGCTTTGAGATTTCTTCTGGGAAAAGAAAGCACTGCTCACACCTCATAGCTGGGAGACAAACATTTCCCATCTTGCAGATGCTCCAGAGGCCAATAAGGAAAAGAAAAAAGTCAAGGAGGGGGAGGTAGAAATATCTGCTTAGAAAAAAATGTCCATAAAACCGGTGAACAGCTTGCTAGCAGGATGCAGCGGCTGGTCAATAAGCCCAGGCCAACACGGGGGCATCCCGGCCGTGCTGGGAGCTGCCTCTCGCCTGCTCGCTGCCCCAGGCTGCCCCTGCTCCGTGCCTGCGCCCCGGGACGCCGGGGAGGCTGTGGCTGCTGGGGGCTGCTTTGCGTGGGCATTCGGGCAGCTCCGCACTGCCACGAACCCGCTTCAGCCACGTCTGGGTGGGCTCTGCTGTCAGGAGGTGCGGGGGAGGTCTGCGAGCGCGGATCCGCCCTGGCAGTGACCAAGAGCCGCGGGTGCACGGTGTCTGTTCAGAGCTCTGAAGGAGCATCCTCCGCTCGGCGACAGCCCGCTTCACAGGTCAGACAGCCCCGACTTCTCAGACAGGACTCCTCTGAGCTCAGCACAGCTTCACGGCCACCTCGGGGGTCGCGGCATTCACATGGACTTGACACGAAACAGAAATGCTGGGAATGGGAGAACATCCCATCCCTCCCAGGGTAGTCGTCCAAGCATCCCATCTCTGCAGAGATGAGTTATGAGAGAAAATGGTTTTGAAACATCATGTAACAGGCATAGTACATGGGGACAAAAATTGCCTACTTTCTTGATTCACTTGTTAACTTTTTTTAGAAATCCTCTTTATCTCCCTATTTGCGCTGCTCCAATGGCTGAGCTGCAAGTTAGTGCCCAAGAGTAACTCTGGAAGTGTCTTGGGATAACCTGGCCTTCTCCATGCAAGCAATACAACTCGTGTTTCACCTTCACATTCATCTCAGCCTTGCTGGGGAAAGCCCCTTCTGTCCTGAAACTCTTGCTCTCTCAGTAGGTGACATTTTGCAGCTGCCGATATTATTCAGCCATTTTTCAAATGGGGGACTTTGGAAAATGTTTTTTGCAGTATGTTTTTGCAATCACAGCTCAAAGCTTCTTGGGAAAAAAATGTCATTTGTCACTGTAGGTTGTGCTGTAGATAGCAGGGGCCTCACATGGTGATGGCCGGTGACACGTGGCTGCCCCATGCAGAGGATGTCCTGTGGACCCCACAATTTCTGCACTCTCAGTTGGAAGTGGCAGGAGATTTTCCCAGCGCCAGACACTCCCTGGAGTGATGATGGTACCTGCTTTCATCTGAGACTCAGACAGAAATAGTCTCATGTTTCAACTGGTCTGGTCCCTTTAGCTCCCTTCCTGACATGAGCCCCGGACGTGACAAGCTGGGTGGTTGCCACCATTGCTTGGTTCTGCTTTGTGCCTACAACTGCTGTTGAGCCACGCAGTGTGTTTGCTCCAGAAGAAAGCAGGGACGTCCCTGGGGTCTTCCATGGTGCTGGTTTGCTGCATCCAGCTATGCCCACCTCGGCAGGGATCCAGCGGGAGGGACCCTGGACCCTGCTCAGCGGTGTGATGAGCGGGGCTGTATCTCCAGGGTTGTGCCCTGACAGGAGGGAGCTCAGCAAATGTCTCCAAACACCGGTTGGTGTCATATCCAGGAAAAGTCCTGCTTGACACATGGGAAGTGCCTGGGTGCCTGTGCCGCTCCTGGGCTGTATTTGCTCAGGTCCTGATAAGGGCTCTTATCAGAGCAGATGAACACCCCAGCCACGGGGAAATGCCCATTAAGGTTACAGCCCTATTACCAGCAGCTCATTAACACGCCCCGAGACCAGAACGGGATGGGACCAGCAGCACCAGTGTCAGCTGCACTCCTCCCCTGGCACGGAGCAGCTATAAATCTTGTGACTCAAAGCATATCTACAGAAACTTTCTGAACTTCCACGTGTCCCCGTGGATCAGCATGGGTGAGTGTGAGCATGGGGAGCAGGGCAGGGTGGGTTCTCTGGCCCGTGGACCCCCAGAGGCAGTGCTGGTGGAGGGGGGTGTTGGGAGCCTCCCCTCTGGCAGAGACACCCGTTTCCTCCTGTGGATGGAGGACTTAACACAGAGGCAGGAGATGACACAGGGCAGAAAGCAAGGGCAGACTCAAGGTCCATGCTGCTTCTCCCAGGGCAAGGGAGAAGGTCTGAGAGGGATGAAGGAGGACATGGACCTGTTGGAATGGGTCCAGAGGAGGGCCATAAAGATGCTGGGAGGGCTGGAGCCCCTCTGCTGGGAGGCCAGGCTGAGAGAGTTGGGGTTGTTCAGCCTGGAACTGAAGAGAAAGCTCCGGAGAGACCTTCAAGCCACGTCCAGTCCCTAAAGGGGCTCCAGGAAAGCTGGGGAGGGACTCTGGATCAGGGAGTGGAGCCACAGGACGAGGGGGAACAGTTTTACACTGAAAGATTTAGATGAAATACGAGGAAGAAATTCTTGACTGCGAGGGTGGTGAGACACTGGCCCAGGTTGCCCAGAGAAGCTGTGGCTGCCCCATCCCTGGAGGTGTTCAAGGCCAGGTTGGATGGGGCTTGGAGCAACCTGGTGTAGTGGGAGATGTCCCTGCCCATGGCAGGGGGTTGGAACTAGATGGTCTTCAAGGTCCCTTCCAACTCTAACCCTTCTGTGACTCTATGATTCTATGACATGCAAGTCTCTGGGTCTGCCCGCAGTGCAGCTCTTCAGGCGGTGTCAGGGCAGAGGAGAGCTCAGGAGGGGTCGGGTCGGGGGAGAGGGAACCTGCGTGCTGCCTTGTCCCAGAGAGCGGGGGCAGAGGAGGCTCAGACCAGTGCTGGGTCATACTCAAGGGGTGCAGACCTGCCGGCCGTCCTGCAGACCCGGTCACCGTGCTGCTCCGGCTGGAGGGACAGGGGCTCTCAGCACTTCTCATTGCTGTGAGCACAACGGGGAGAGCTTCAGCGAGGCTCAGGGACCGGGCAAAGTGAGGGCAGGTCTCTGCAAACAGGGTCTACCCAGGGCTGTGCTCAGGAGCAGGAGGGCAAACGCCTGCGGAGGGAAGGTTAGAGTGGCCTCTGCCCGTGCAAATGGGTCAGTGGGGGCAAAGAAGATGGTGAGCAAAGAAAAACATCGCAGCAACTTGTCTCCTCGGAGTATCCCTTTATCCCAGCAGAGCAGGGACAGGTTCAGAGGAAAGGATGGGTTCATGTCTAGCAGATTGTCACTGCGCTTTACTTCTCACCCAGCAGAGTCATAAATCTAAGTGTAAATGTGTTAAAAATGTAAGACTGAACTTACTGGTGTATGAAAAACGTAGGTTTCCAATTGCTATCAAAGGTCCATCATTGTGGAGTGTCCAAACTAAAGGCACTGTTGGAAAAGTTGTCCCTTTCCAGATGTTTTGCAATCCAACACTGCTGTAACCTCCAGACATGCAGCTGTGATGCCATCTTTAAATGAATGTTCAGATTTTAATCTTGGGATAACTATTATTATAATTAAGTTGAATAACATTATTATTTTTATTTGATTACAACTTGTTTTTTTTTCTTTGGATTTTCCAGAGTCTAGTGGAAAGTCTGAAGAAATACCATCTAGGTGTTTAGTGAGCTGGAGGGGCAGAAAATATTCCACAAGGTTGCTGTTAAAGTTTGTGCTTAAAGATAAACACTTTGTCAAGTTTCTTCTGATCTGCAAAGGACTCTTTTGTGATTGCTCCATTTTGCTCCCCAAATTTCCCGGGCATCTTGGGCTCTGGCACAAAGCTTGGGGACAAGAAGGAGCCCAGCTACAAGGTTCATGTCAGAAAGGCAACCCCATGCCATCCTCGCAGGTTTGGGGTGACTTGCAGCTGTTTCACCTCGCTGCAGCTGGTTCCCCATTGCACGTTTTGCTCTGACAGTGGGATGCTCTGTCTGATTCTCATCTTGTCCCTTCCTCCTCCAGCTGCCCAGTGCGCTCCCCTCCTGCTCCTTGCCTGTGTGTTGGCCCTGCCTGCCCCACATCTCACCAAGACCATCCAAAGACTGTCCCACTTCAATCAATCTGTCTTGAATAACACCGTGTCTGCTCAGAACATATTAGTGAATGGTAGGTACATGGAAGGTCTCCATCTCTGCCAGCAGGACACAGCTAGGACCACCTCAGAGCGGGCTGTCGGGGAGGGCATCTTCCAAACCCCCGAACTGTCAGCAGAGCCCCAGCATCCCTCAAGAGAGATATGTGCCCCAGCATGAGTCACCTGCCCTTCTTCAAATGTCTGGTGGGTGCGAACATGGGACCTTGCAGTCACAGACCTTTCGGCTCATGTGTAGGTGTGCAGAAGCCCAGAGGGTTTGCTCTGATGCCCTCCCAAAGCCAACGCTGTCTGTCCCCACGCATCCCTTGCCCCGCGGGAGGATGGTAGGGACAGTCAGTGGGAAGGATGCAGGAGAAAGGAAGGGTTCTCCTGCCACCAGCATCCCCAGCTGTTTTGCTTGCCCAATGGCTAAGAACTAGAGAATTGGTCTTCTCCTGTGAAATACCCTTGTCTGAGGGTACTTCACCTGACCACACCACACCACACCCTGTCTCACCCTTAGCCTGGGGTACTCACAGTCCCAGGACGGTGAAACACAACTCCTGCAGTGGTGGAAGAGTCCACCTGGCTAAGGGAACACATGGTAAACCCATGCCCAGCCTCTGGGGCAACAAAACACCAAAAATAATTGGAAATGGAGACTTAAGAAGACAAAGGCTCCTTTCCCAGCCAGGAATATGATCAGGGGTATAAAGGTCCGACACCTCACTCCATGGACTCCACTTCTGGAGCCAGAAAGTACCTCCTGATCTGGGCTCCAGCTGTCTTTGGTGTCATCCCCTGCCATTTCCAAATCTCCTCTCTACCGTTCTTTTCCATGTTCCAGGTCAGCTCCGGCTGGTGAATGGCTCCAACCAGTGCTCCGGACGAGTGGAGGTTTGGTACCGCAATGAGTGGGGAACGGTGTGTGATGACAGCTGGGACATGAGAGATGCCTCTGTGGTGTGTAGGCAGCTCGGCTGCGGAGAGGCAGTATCAGCACCAAGCAATGCTTATTTCGGGAGAGGATCTGGGACTATCTGGCTGGACGACGTTAATTGCAATGGGGAGGAGGAGCTCCTCACTCAGTGCTCGCTGCGGGCTTGGGGAGAGCACAACTGCGCGCACAGCGAGGACGCAGGCGTTGTGTGCTCAGGTGAGGATGGCGTTTGCACGATCTCTGCTCCTCAGGCAATCCAGGTCTCATTGACATCTTGGTCTTGTCTTGCAGAACCAGCCGAAGGAGGACTGTCTGGGATGTGCTTCTGTCTTGTTGCACAGGGTCTTATTAAATCACCCTCTCTCCTGCCCCAGGTTGGCCCAAGGACTGCAGCGAGATCCCCGCTGGCAACCCCAGTGGCATCTACGTCATCCAGCCCACAGGACTGCACCCCATCGTGGTGTACTGCGAAATGAATGTGACGGACGGGGGCTGGACGGTCATCCAGAGGAACCGGCAGAGCACGGAAATCACCTGGGCCGAGTCCTGGAGCACCTACAAGTACGGCTTTGGGAACGTGCACAGCGAGTACTGGCTGGGCACCGAGTACATCCATCAGATCTCCAAGCAGAAGGTCTACCAGGTCAGGTTTGTCATCTGGGATGCCTCAAACAACACCAAGTTTGCAGACTACAGCCTCTTCAGCGTGGAGGATGAGTCCCACGGCTACCGGCTGAGGCTGGGATCATACTCGGGGACAGCGGAAGATGCCATGGCCTCAAAGAGTCCCAGTGCCGTGCATGACAACATGAAGTTCTCAGCAAAAGATCAGGATCAGGACACTTACAGTGGGAACTGTGCCTCCAGCTACGGGGGCGGGTGGTGGTACTCGGCGTGTTATTCTGTACGGCTGAACGTGAAGGGGGGCATAACGTGGGGCAGCCTGTGCAACGGGAACTGCAAAGCTTCTGCCATCCTCATCAAACCCATCACCTACTGCTAGGGCTTCGTTGCTGCCTGTCTGCCCCGGCACGTGGCCAGACCAGTGTCCTGCTGGGCCCCTTTGCTGGGGGGGAGCGGAGCAGGTGGCAGTGGGGCATACCCAGGGCTCCCAAGAGATTCTTCTTTCGCCTCTTTTGCAGAGCTCCTCTGCTTTCCTTGCTGGGTTCTTCCCCTTTGAGCTGTTTTTGTTTTAATTGCATTATGATCAGACTAACACGTTGCAAACCCTGTACTTCTGAAACAAACCTGCCCTGGAGAATAAAATGTGCTTTAGAAACATAATGCCTGGATGAGCATCATGGGAAAATGTCCTTATTCTTAGCTGTATAAATAATCAGTCCCTTTCTCTTCAGGGTTTCTGTCACCCCCCAATTAGCTGATGTGGTGGAAGGATAAAGATTCCATATTTCCTCCTAAATATGAATTAACCCCACTTGTTGTAGATGTGTCCCTGACACCTACACCCGGAGAGGTGTTTTCACCCATGCTGGCTCTCAGTTCAGTGGTTGTTGAAACCTCTGGTAAAATCCCGTGTCTAAAACAACACCTCCAACCTGCAACTCCCTACGCCGTATCTCCAGCGTGTTTGTACAGACCGATACGGGGTGAGCAGCCGTGCTGGGGCACCGACAGCTTTCTTAAGGAAAAAATCTGTGGGGTTGCAGGGTAAATACCAATGCACGGGGCATCGCCCAGCATGCCTGTAGTGCCCAGTGCTCCCAGTGCCCGTCCCGGCACAGTCCCACCGCAGCACGCTCACACCATTGCTGCAGGTGGTTGTGTGAACAGGGGTCTGGCTCACTGGGGAGGAGGAGCCACCCCTGAGTCCCGGCTGCTCCCGGGCCTCCTGCCAAAATGTAGATGTGGGTCATCCATGGCCAGCCAGGTTGTCGTGGTTTGGGATGGATTGGCCCAATCGGGTGGAATGACAGACGCTCTCTCTCCTGCTCCGCTTCAAAGGGAAGCAGGAGAGGGAGAAAAAGAGAGACTTAAGTGTTTAGAAGGAACTAAACTACTTTAATGAAATATTAATAATAAAATAATAGAAAGAAAATAATGAAATATATACAAAACTGTATCAAGCTCCTAGGATGACAATCACGTCACCAGCAGGCGCTGGGGAAGTCCCAGACTGGAGTCAATGACAGACGGGAATTGGATTCCGGATCTGGATTCAGGATCGGGATCAAAGGCAGACAAACAGACAGAGTCCTCCTTGGACGCCGGCCACTGAAGAAAGAGGGCCAACCCTTTGATCCCTCAGCTTTTGTACTGAGCATGAGGCAGATGGGATGGAATACCCTGTGGGTCAGTTTTGGGTCACCTGTCCTGTCCGCTCCTCCCCGCAGGTGTGACCCCTCTACGCTTTTCCGATTCCCACCCTCCAACGGGGCAAGAAACAGCGTTGGCTGCCCTTGGGTGTTAGAGCAGTAAGGATAAGCAGGAGCCTCTGCATCCCGTTCCTTGGCATCAACTATAAACATGGGTCTGATCACTCTGAGAGCCAACAGTGTCTGCACAACATGCTGGTAATTTCGGCAGTTAGAAGAGGCCGAGCTAAAAAGTAAAGTTGCTGAACAAAATTGGTCCTGTTTTACATCAAACCAGGACATGGGTCCTGATGGGTCCCGGCCACCCAACGTCACCCGCTCCAGGATGGGGAAGCACTGGCCATGATGCAATGCCCTGCCGCCCCCAGGAGCCCCACGGCCCCTGGCCCCCGCTGCAGGGAGCCCAGGCTGAGGACTGTGGGTCTGCCCTGCTCAGCCTGGGGCTCCCTGGCCCCCTGGGGTCTCGAAGCATCACCCCCCAGCACCCAGCCCTGGGCTGCCGAGGGACCCCGGGGACTGGAGACGGGGCTCTGAGCAACCTGATCTGGTTGAAGATGTCCCTGCCCATGGCAGGGGAGTTGGACTAGATGGTCTCTTCCAACCCAACCCATTCTATGATTCTATGACTGCCCCAGGGATGGATCCCCCACGGTATGAACCCCCCTCCTGGTGACTTGATGGCACCCTGACCCCCCCAGTCCTTGCTGCAGGATGGGGATGGGGTTCCAGCTCTCGCAGACACAGCATGGAGCAGGGCAAGGAAACGGTGAGTCTCAGACAGGGGATGCAGCAAATGGGACCCTTCCCCCCCCATGAACATCTAGTCCCCAGTACCCTCCACCCCCCTGGGACCTCCACTCTTCCCGTGTGTGTGCGTGTGTGTAGTGTCGTGGTGGCAGGTAGACACAAGGCAGCAAAGTCTGGCTCCAGGGTTTATTGCAGCTGATTTCTCCCACCATGGGCAGTGTATGGGGCCCGGGGAGGGAGCAGGGCCGGAGCAAAGCAGGGATACACCGATTGCACAGGGAAGGGAACTTGCACTGTCTCCCCCTCCCCAGGGCAGGAGTGGGTGCACCCACCCCAAACCAGTGCCTGCGTCCCAGTGCCGGCCAGCACCGCAGCACTGGGCGAAGCTGCCCGCATGCCCGGGGCTCCGGGAGCTCCTGAGCCCCAGAGCCGCTGTGTTTCAGCTGGTGGTAGCGCGGGAGCTGTGGGCAGTGCAGGACATGCACCGGGGCTGGCACAGGACTGTTGGCAGGCACGGGAACGGGGCACTGAGCGGGGGACGGTGGCACCTCCACAGACTCCCGGGAGGCTGGGCACTGCGGCACGGTCAGCACACGTCTGTGGGTTTGACCAGGATGAGGGAGGATGTGCAGTCGCCGCTTGGGCAGGTTCCTGGCCAGAAGATGTACCTCTTGCCATTGAGCAGGACGTTCTGGCACTTGTCGTACCACCAGCCCCCGTAGCTGTTGGCGCAGTTCCCGCTGTGCTGGTCCTGGTCCCTGTCAGCCGTGCTGAACTTCATGTTGTCGTGTATGCCCCCATACCTGGAGTGATAGCTGGTCAGATAGTCCTCCCCGCTGCCCAGGAACCGGCCCAGCCTCAGTGGGTATCCGCTAGCCTCACTCTCCACACTGAAGATGTCATACTCGGCGTAATGGGTGACGTTGGCTTTATTCTGCACGATGAANTGACGTTGGCTTTATTCCGCACGATGAAGCGGACCTTGTAGGTGCCCTGCTGCGTCAGCAGGTGCAGGTACTCAGTGCCCAGCCAGTGATCGCCCCGCACGTTCCCGAAGCCGTACTTGTAGGTGGTCCAGGACTCCTTCCATGTGATTTCGGTGGTGTAAGTGTTTCTCTGGACAACAGTCCAGCCCTTGCCTTCGGTGTCCATGTCACACCACACCACCCGTGGGGGTGACCCTGCTGGCTGGATGACGTACACCCCGCTGGGGCTGCTGCTGGAGAGGCGGCTGCAGTCTGCGGGGAACCCTGCGGCAGCGGATCAAGCAAGACATGAGGGACCTGTACTGGAGGATGTGCTGGCAGATTATCGTGGGGCAGCTGTACTGATGCTGCCGATGCTGGATCTCACTGGGCGCTCCGCAACCAGCGGAACTTACTGGCAACGCCTCTTATCTGCTGGTGACGAGAGGGAAGAGTTGCCTTGCTTTGCAGCTTAGGTTTGAATGCGGAGAGCTGCTGACGCTCTGTGGCTGCAGGCATGGGGACACTTGCGCCCAGTACCTCGGAGCCTGGCCGTGCTCAGCGATGGGCAGTGCGGCTGCACCCAAACCTGCCAGC
>VYXH01010648.1:0-39008 GCA_013397275.1 Burhinus bistriatus | reverse complement strand
CAGTTTTGGGCCCTTGACTACAAGAGAGACACTGAGATGCTGGGCGTGTCCAAAGAAGGGCAATGAAGCTGGTGAAAGGGTCTAGAGAACAAGTCTTTCAGGTTCTCCAAACTGGAATGTTTCTTTTTTTGATTTTTCTTTTGTATTGTGGTTTTGTTTTGTTTTGTTTTTTTCCTGATGGTAAAGAGACTTTTCAAAGGCGGGTTCCATCTCCATCTTATGTTTGTTTTCTTAAACAAACAGTGAATCTCATTTAATTCCTTCCTTTCTTAGAAGTAGCTTATGACAGGTCTTTAAATGTACAGTATATCTTTTGTCCTAGTTCTTCCAAATCTCCCTTTCGGTTCAAAATATTTGGTTTATTTGAATTAGGGATACAGAAAGCTATGCTGTGTTTAATATGCTGTCTGTTATTTCTGCTTGTGTGTATAGCAGAGGTGGAAGGCATGCTTTAAATATTCAAGAGGTTTTCTATATTCTCTTTTAGAGAAAACTGAATCTATAGTAGTTCCTTGTTCTACAATGAGCTATGTTTCCCCTTTTCCCTTAAGTTTCTTTCCTTTTGTTCCTTGCAATTGTCTGGATTGTAACTTTTGTCTGTTCCTAATTTCAGGTTTTACAGGTTTTCTGGGTCATGTCATACCCCAGTTCTGCTGCAACATTAATTATTTCAAAACTCTGTTCCACTATGGATTTTAGGAGTTGATTTTTTGAGTTTAACTCAAAATCTTTTCTGTTATGAGGCTCTAGGTTTTTTTCTTCTTCTCATGAGGAAGACACCCTTGTGATACCAACAGCTTTTTGTGTTAGCTTTCAGACTGTTCTTCTGGGGAAATATTTTTAAAAGCAGATCTGTTACAATTCCATATAGAAGAAAAGTACTTTTCGGAAGATAAAATGCTTGAGATGGTCTACTGAAACAAGTATGGTGTTCCCTTAAGACAGTGGGAAGAGTAATCTGGGCTGGTGACGCAAAGTTAGAATGCAACAACGGTACCAAGGAGGAAGGAGATAACTTGAGGATGAGAGTAAGGTGACTAGAGGAAACACATTACTACACAAAAGGAAGAAAAATGCCTAGAACTTGTCATTCTGCAACCAATGAACAGGAACCATATCATTATTAAAAAAGGCAAATGCAATTTCAGGCTGTATCAGTTGAGAATTTGCAGTACAGATAGAGTATTATTAAGATCACTCTACAGACTATTTTCTACAGTTAACAATTTTGCTCACATATAACAAAATAATGTACTAGAGTTGGAACAATAAAAAGAATGCCTTCAAGGATGATCAGAGGAATACAAAGTCCATCTTACCATCAAAGGGTGATGAAGAGATTAACAAAAAAAGTCAGTCTAACAAAAAAAATTTCTCCTTCTAAGTGTTTTCAGACACGTTAACACTAACCAGAACTAGGACTATATAATGTGAAGAAAAGTATAAAGATGCTGTAAAGGCACATAAAACTGGATGTCACAAGGAGGCTTCTAACAATCAGAAAAATGAGGTCCTGGAATAAGCTTCCAACAAAAATGGAAAGAGAAAGAAACCTTTGTAGTAATGACCAAGGCCCTAATCACTGAAAGGAATTACTAGGCATGTTTCTTTCAGTTAACACAAGTGTAGACTTGATGACTTCGGTGGTCCCCTTAAATCCCTTGCCCCGTAATTCAGGAATTACCACAGTAGACCTCCTGTATAAATCATAATTTTGCTGTAAAAACACAGAGAATATATAGTGCAAGATGTGGTAGAACTACAACCTCCTCTGTTTCATGGAACTGTCCAGAGAAGTAAATCTGAATACGAACAAGAAAAGATTGCTTTAGAGTAGACAAAAAGTCACCACATAGCATTTTCACCTGATACTCTACAACAGACTCACCCCTGTGGACATGCAAAATCTCAGATTTCCCTACACCATGACCAACAAAATGCAAGGGAGGCAGGTCAGTGAAGAGGGAATGAGCAGTATTAATGGAATATTTATTGTTTGAATGAGGTGCAGATGGGACTCAGGCAGACAACCACTGATGAGCCTTTGCTAATCCTGAAGAGTGAAGCAAGGACAGGGTGGTTTCATCAGTAGAATTGTAAATCTTCTTGATAGATGTTCAAGTCAGGGAAGAAAAAGATCACAATCAATGTTTATTAGATGATGTTTTATTCATTAAATTGTGAATAGAATCAAGCTGTTATTACTAATAGCAGATAACTATTCACACAGCATGCTCAATTATTGCCTCACACTCAGGCACTCACTGACAGTTACCTATTTAGAGCAAAAGCAGGGAGGCCCATCCCAGAAGCAAAGGGTTGTCATGCCAGGGGCTTCTAACTGAGCTCAGAAGGGTGCTTTAGGGCCCATTTGTCAGCAGGTGTGTTTATAATTAAGTTATCTTTGTACGTAGAAGTCACTGCATCCTAGCATGAGGTCTAAGTTATCTCAGTTGGTATCATTGTATCTTAAATATTTGTCCTACAGTGCTATTAAATGGATTTAATCAGAACATGAATCCTTTTGTACAGAAGGCTGTATACATTTCTAAAAGTTTCCTCCAGGACTTAAGACCTTCAGTCCCATATGTCTATGAAAGTGAGTGAGGAAGATAAACACACACACAAACACGTCTTGTGGTCCAAAGTTAACATAGGCTACTTCAAGACTTGTTTTGGGGCTATATAAGTATATGAGTATTTGAACTGATGTTATCTTGAACTAAAACACAGATGGAGCTAAGATAGCGGCTAATACACTTAAGGTAAAGATGGGGGTGTCTGAAGGAAAACAAGCAGTTAGGAAGGAAACCACTTTCTTCCTTACTCAGGCTGTGCTGGAGGGATTTTGAGTTTCAGAGAAATGAGATGTATCCTGTGGTTAAGTTAAACCTGAGCTTTGAGAATGATTAATCTCTGTATCTCAAACTGACAATGGTTTAAACAAACATCTGAAATGAAGTCATCTGGAGTGGTATCTACCTTTGCGAATCTTTATGAATGTATTTTTCAAAAACTTCCAAAAGCTAGTCATACATTTTATTACTCTCTTGTGGGTCCAAATGCTTTTGGAGAAGTGGCAGTCAGAAATTTTCCAACAAAAGTATGACTTGAGAATGCTTACTTTAAAGAAACATGTATTTGATAAAATTTCTTTTTAGGCAGGGCTCAAGTGCAAGTCAATATGATGTATATTGTAAGAAAAGTTAAGATGTCATTTGATTTCAGAATAAACTGTATTTTGATCTTATGATCGATTGAAAGTCTCTGTTCCCAAGTAAAGTTTTAGTGACTTCTTTGAATTGTGGTCTCAGGCAGATATTTTTGGTGCACTTTGAGATGTTTTAATTTGTACATGGAAACTTTGGTGGTTTCTTTTTGTGGCTATTTTTTCTTTCTGTTCTATTTTTCCTTAAAAAAAAAATATAATCTTTTAATATGATTCTCTGTTACTTTTTTTCTCTCTAGTTTTTATTAATTCAAAGTAGTCATGAAATCACTATTTATTCAAGCCATATATGATAAAATTAACTTGAGGTAACTCTCCAGGATTTCATGATGAGTATGCAATCAACTAATGACAGAACAACTGATCCAATGGCTTCTGAAAAGTTGCATTAATGATTGCATAGCATTATGTTATGACCTTTGCTTCAGAGAATTGTGAGGTCACCTCTAGTTTTTAATTAAATGCCAGGATCTCAATTCTGAAGATCGAAATAATTCTTTCAAGTTTCAACAAGAAGGACATGATGTGTGCATGTCTGTGCTTGTCCCTTTTGGTAAGATAAGGTTTCTAAACTTTTTCTCTAAATATTTAAAACTTTCATCCCTGAATTTGAAGGCACAGATAAAAAACAGTGGATCAGGTGTCTCTGGTATTTGGCTTCTGGACCCTCAGATTCTCCAGTACCTAGCTCCTAAATTTTTCTCTCTGCTCACCAGTGAGTCCGGCTTGAAGTTTGCTGGCAGACCACACACACAGAAGAAACAGAGAGCACACTCACATGAAAGCAGTTAGAATTTAATAAGAAGACAGGACAGTCTATAGTGATCAGACAAGTTTACTGCTTATGTGCAATGGCATCTTTTATAATCCCCTTCCCCCATTCCTCCATTTTCCTCCATAACATGATCCTTCCCATTCCCAGTAAACATCCCTTAATTCATCCTCTACATTCCCAAAATTCCATTGTTTAATCCCCAAATTCTCCTCTTCCCCCAAGCTCCCCATTTTAACCTCTGTACTCCTTTACACTGTAGTCTGCCTTTGTTTGCATTGCATTCTAAAGAGAACTGAATTACCATTGAGTGTTTTACAACACCAAATTAGTAATCTTCAATGGTTTTAGGAGTAGCTGATTCAGAGGGAGTAGGTTGAGTTCTTGATTTGTCACTGTTCTTCTGATTGCTTTTTGTCTATTTGTATAGCTGTTA
This sequence comes from Burhinus bistriatus, assembly GCA_013397275.1. Lineage (NCBI taxonomy): Eukaryota > Metazoa > Chordata > Aves > Charadriiformes > Burhinidae > Burhinus > Burhinus bistriatus. The sequence goes on along the minus strand of VYXH01010648.1, from coordinate 34,571 downwards.
GCCAGATATCCTTAACAGATTTTTACTTATTAATCTGAAGTATACATATCCTATGAACTTAGTTGTGTCTCAGGATTCTTGATCCTTAAAAATGTTAAAAAAGCAGTTCTGAGATTTACTACTTACAATATGGAAACTATGAATGAGCACACACTCTTGAACTTCTAGAATGTTAGTGTTAGGAAACATGTCACCAAATACTTGAAAGAAACAATCACTCCTTCAGTAGATCTCAGATTTGACTTATGACCCTCCATAAGGAGGCAGAGAGGCTTAAAGGAAGAAAGAAACCATGACCACCTCCATGTGCACCTGTGTGTTGCCACACTAAAAAATGCCAAATTAGGCTACAAGCCCCCCTAAATGTAAGAAAATCGGCAAAAGCACAAAAATTCTTGTCAGTCAGCTGCTGAAACCAAAACACTACTGTGGACCTCCTGGGGATGAAGTGGAATCATCTGTGCCCAAAAATGCCAGGGAAGGGACATCTTTATCAATACAAACTTCCTTCTGAAGAAACAAGGATATTGGCCCAGGGACAGCTGTGCTACAAAAAGCCAGAAAGCATGAAGTAGCCAGTGGCATTGGACTCTTTTCCTGAGCTACTTGGGTATGGTGGAGGAGCTAGCAGTACCTAAAAGCACCAGGCTGTGGCATAACATAATGTTGGAAAATTACAGACAACACTTGACAACAGGGGTTCCAGATCTGTCACTTCTGCCACCCCAAAGCCATTAAGGGTGGCTAAGCTAGGAAACACCATCAGATCCCTAAAGTTGTTCAAAGACATGTGAAGGGATGTGCTGAAAGGGGACCTTGGCATCTCACGTTTGAACACCCAGAGAAGTATTTCCACATGAATTGAACACACCGACAAGTGCACAAAACCATTGCCAGCTGGCTGGTGGTCCTAGACACCTTTTCTGTGTCTCCTGAAGACCATTGTGGAGATAGCTGTGCCTCAAAACACTCTGACCTTTCCTTCAGGTACCCACATGGTGCTATGGTATATGCATGCCAGAAAACACCAGGAAATTCCCATAAACCACCCCAAATCCATTGAAGAAGCTTGCCAGACAGCTGTCTTACTAAATATTGAGTGGAGACAAGAAAGAGCATTAACATGACCAACGCCTACCACAGCTGCCAGCAGTCTTGAATATAATATAAAAGGAAATCCTCCTCAGGATGTACTTTTTGTCCTTCTGGTTTGTGGGGAATGGATGAGTTGACAGCACTGCTATGTGTAGCCCATAACCTCCATTTTTGGTGAGCTGCGTGGATCATGTGGCAGGATCTTTGGATGGGAAGCCATGAACCTCCTGCAAGTTCTTTATAGTTTTGAACCTGAGGCCTTAATTTCACCAGAAAGTTCATGTCTTTCTGTCGGGCCCCATCCCGAACATACACAGAAAAGCAGTATAGGCATGCACCCGGGGCTGCTGATGCTGGCTATGCTGGAGATTGGGTCAAACACGTGTTCTTGCATGTTCATATTGACTTGCAACAGCCTTCTGTAGGGTTGAGGAAGGAAAGCAATACCCACTGTAGTGCAGGAGGCTATGCTGTCTTCACATCCCATACATGGGAAAAGTGAGACAGAAATTCACTGGGGACAAAAGGAACCATGGTTCCAAGTTGTTGTTGAAACATGCTATGACCTCGGTTAATTGACAATGATAGATATGAGTCTTAAAAATTATGAAACAGAAATAAAGCCAATGAACACAAATGGAAAAATGAAGAACAACTGTTTTTCAAGGTAGACTTTCCATAAACGCCTAATAGTGTGTCTTTGGAGCTCTGTGGTAATAAATAACAAAGTAATGTTGTATGACATTCGTTACAAGTCGCAGTCCATACTAGAACCTCTTTAGGGTCACAGCTAAAATCACACTAAAGGAGCATCTACCCTGATGTTAACACAGTTACAGTGTCTAGGTTTCTACATGATTGAAGTAAACATTCAGGATGTGTTAGGGATGAGAGGAAATTACTTTGTGGAAGTAATTTTGAAGTGCATTTTGGAAACTGGAAGAAGACTTTTCTGTGATAAAATCCACAGACTAGAGTTCCAGCAGGAATTATTCTGAGGTGAAAAGTTTTACTAGAGCATGATTGTACATCTGTTCTTCAGGATTTTTCCCCTAGGTATCAAAGAAAGATTCAGAGAGAGTGAGATTAAAAATAGCTCAGTTCTAGCTTAAGAAAGGGATTTCAGATGGTGATTCTAGGGATGCAAATCAGCCAATAATTAGCTTTCTACTGCTGCTCACAATGTTTGCATATTTTTTTTTCTTCAGTGCTAGTGATTGATTATTGCTAATATTTTAATTCTGTTTTCCTTTTGTAATTACATTAGGAGTGTGTGAGTGAATCCTACTTGTACAGGAGAAATACAGAAAAAAGCCCAATTGTATCTGGTACTGTAGGAAAGAAAATACATTTAAAGGAAGTCAAAGGAGTGGGAATGAAGATTACAAAAAAGATCTGAGCATCCATTCATGCTCACTGTTCTAGCACAAGATCTTCTTACAAAAATTATCATCACTACATGATGAAATAGTTATGTGTGAGTTTGTGTAGGGTGTAGGTGGAAAATAGTTACCAGAACACAGCAGGTGAAAGAACTGAAAACTACATGCTTAGAGGTATCATGAGACAGTCTCCCAGCAACTGATACACTCCAGAGATCAGTGGTACTATTGATTCCACAAGAACTGATAAATTCAGAACACGAGAAGACTGCTGAATGGGTGCACAGCCACCAGCACACACTGGTGTCAACAGCAGGTTAAATAGCTCAGAGCACAGCCAAGGAGGCAATAGCTGTTATATAAAAAGACTAGAAGATTATATACAAATATAGGTATATGTATGTACACATATACATATATATGTATATTTGGTGAAAGGATCCCTTTAGGAATTTTCTGAACACCACCCTAAAAGCTACTGTTGCACAGCTGTTGAATAAACAGCTGGGGTTGGTCTCAGCCATTATTCTGACCAGGTTCCTACGAGTGAGCATGTATACGTGGGTGTGTCTGGGTGTGTATGTGAGACAGAAACAGAGAAAGAGGGAACTGTGTAAGGAGGTAAGTGTATGTACTGTGTGAATAGCTACCTATTAATGAAAACTGTATTCTAATAAAATAGTGGCTTAATTCATAAAAGACATTAAAGTAAATATTGCTTGTGGTCTGGGTTTCTGCACCTTCTGTCAAGGAAAGTGGAATTTGCAATAACCCTAATGACTCATGTACTGATATACAGAAGGAGAAAATCTATTCAAAAGCTTTAAATGCTCCTATTATGTATGTCTGAATCCTTACATTTTCAAGTTTGGAGAACAGAAGAACGCCTATATCTTTTCAAGGACATGATTTTAGCACTGAAAATTTGGGCATCAAGTATGATTAGGCACTTTTGACTCATCTTTAGAGGTTTTTATATTATATATGACATATATTAGGCATATTTTCAAGATGCTGTCTTAAAATTATTTGTCACCTTTCCCAGGTACCATGGACATTAATCAAACTAAAATCGGGATGACAGTACTGCTGTGTAAGATGCACACCCAGATAAAAATGAAGTTGTGGATCTCCAGGAAAGCCCCGAAGATGCAATAGGATTTTCCATTTCTCTTAGCTCAGGAAAGAATGCTTTGATTGTAAAAGCCCAATCAGTAATCACAGGAATGCAAACTACAGTGAATGGCTGTTTGCATATCCTGTTTGGATCATTTAACTCTTTCTATGTTTAACCTGCGTATCATCTTTCTGTACAATTCCATCTTGTGCCCCGAAAGAACAGGCAATAAAAAAATTAGAAATTCATTGCAAGCTGTGACAGTTAAACTGCCTCTGCTTTGTAACTGCTGCCTGAACAGTCTACAAAAGTAAAATTCAGTATCATACATCTATAATAGAGCTGACCTGGCTAATACTAATAGCCAAGGCTCTGGATGTTGTATGAAATTGCTTTGGTAAAGCAAAGTGATAGGATCCCCATAGGGAAATGATAACACACGTACCAACAAAGTACACCTAAGACTGTTCTACAGAAAAATGTAGGCCAAGGGTGTGTAGCCCAAACATGAGCATGCCATCAGATTCCCAGGAAGACACTTCAGCTCCTATTGCATCTGGGTTTTTTTCCCGCCATGTCTACTGGATTTTTGTCCAAAAAAAACTTAATGTAAATCTGATAATCCATGGATAAAAAAAGAACTGGAAACAAGGATTCTACTTTTTAGTTCAGGACACTTACTATTTTAAGTGGCAGTCGCTTTCTCTGTTGTGTCCAATTGGTATTATACTAGGAAGCATCTCCACCAAGCAAGTGGAGAGAACCTGCTTGCCCAACCACCTTCACGCTAACAGCCTAGTAACATCTTGCTGGTATGTTTGTTTGCATGTTATCAGATTGCACAACACACTCAATACAGGCTTTCTTCCTTGAAGAAGTATTCTAGACAGTAGGCAAGGAAAGGGAGGAGAACCCCATTCCTCTCCTACTAACTCAACGAAAATAAGGCAGCTGTGATTAGATCTTTGAAGCTGCTCAACTCTATCAATTTATGCTGCATGTGGACAGGGCAAACATAATGCATGGCGAATATATGTGCTGCTTTACCTAGGGTTTTTTTTATTCCACCAGAATTCGAGCCAGAAATAGTAGAGTACTTCTTGGTGCTTGCAGAACTGAAACTCTAGGCACTAATAAACTTCAAAGATAAGCAATGAGAGATCTAGAAAATTTTAGGAGTTTCTTCCAGTGTTTTTTGGACCTCTATTTCAAATCTGGCTTTCTTAGAACATTTTATATAAAGGAAATAGTAAGGGTTAAGTCCTCTTCTGGCTTGCAGAAATAGCATAGTTGCTGCTCCTAACAGTGGCAATGACTTATCTTTATATTTGACACTGCTATTGTTTAGGATGAATTATTGCTGGCAAGTCACAAAAATGTAAAGAAGTGCATCAATAACCAGAGAAAAGTTACTCCTCAAGAACAGCAAACCTGCTTGCATAATGATGCCCATACACGACACTGGTAGTACTGCTTCTCAATTCCTTTGTAGTCTTCTCCTAAACATGTAGCTATCTGTAGTACTGGTAGCCATAATATCTCTGAGTCCTTACTGTGGTCAGAGAGCAGGCACATACCATAGTTCATAAGTGTTTTGATTAACCCGTTAGTAAAGATGAACTACACCAGACAACAGCAGTTACAACAGTCATCTTATTTGCAAAATTCTTAAAGTCACTGTTGTCAGGAAACCTTGAAAAAATAGTCAGTGAAAAATTCACATAGATACCATATGCCTGTAAATTTGGATATGAGATGCAGAACACTTTATTTCATAACATGGTGTTATTTGATGAAAAAAATTACAGGACTAAGCACAGTTTACTTTTATTTAATCATAAAATGTTTTCCTTACAAATGCAAAAGCTAAAATTATTTAAACTGAGGAAATTACCTATAAAAAGTATGAAACTGTATGTAAATACAGTGTATATACTGTGAAACTATAATACCATGTACAGTAAGAACTTATATTCAAACCAAATAATTATACCATTACATGATAACTGTACAAAGGAGTTTCAAAACAATTTGAAAGATTACCTTACACTCAGTCATTCATTAAAGTATTTGGTACATAAAAAAGTAGATATGGAGTTTCAAGTCATCCACTTAACCCTTGAGACTTATTTGTGTTTAATGAGCACAAGATTATACAAAATTCTGCCTCATTTTTGGTGTAACTACAAGACTAAGCTACTCTGCTAAAAAATGTTAAGCACAAAAACTGTGACTTCCTCAAAAATACAGTCTTAATTGTTTTCAAATTTGCAGGGGAAATCCATATGTATGTGAAAATTTTCAAAAATTCAATGTCCTTCTCTTACTTTTTTGCTTCCTGAGAAAGACTATGTTGTTGTTCTAGCAACTAGAACATGTATAAACATGCTGCCCCCTCTGCTTCTCTTCCAGAAGATGACCAAGTTTTGCCATAAAAGGCACAACCCATTGAGAAATAATATAGGCTATTCCTATAACGTGTCCTTACGCTCCCACGTCTGGTTGGAAGGAATGTATCAAACAGTGAAGACTTTGATGGTCCTGTCTGTCCAGGAGTTGAAAAATGTGGTGACCTCCAACATAAATGGTGAAGAAACACATACTCAGATGCTGAGAAAAACCCAACACAGATGATTAAGGAAAGTTCCACCAGTTAACTAATTAATTCCCTTTGTATTGCTAGTCTGTTTTGTACTCATAACCAGTCATACAATAGTCTACTTTTTCCTTCATTTTTTTTCTGACCCTTTTGCTCTCTCTGTCCTGCACTTAGTATGTGTCATGTTTGTCTTCCATTTCAACTCTTTCCCCACCTTAGAGAGTGTGAGTTACTTCATGCCTTATTCTTATGAGGTGGGATCTTCTTAGGCTTTTTTTCAGACAATGTTGGAAAATAATTTGGTAGCTCTTATACCATTAAGGCTGATTTCTGTCGGCTTTTTTTCTTCAGCTTTTCAAACCTGAGTGTCTGTATATCAGTGAAGAACTTTAAATGTAGAAGCCTTACAAAAGTGATTTCTGCAGAAAATTGGTTTGGCAAATATGTATTTTTAGGACAGCTTTTCACACACACACACACACACAGAGAGAGAGAGAGAGAGAGAGAAGCTAAGATGTGTTAAAATGAACATTTTTTCTGGGAAAGATTAGGGTTTCTATTCAGGTCTCTTTTTCTGCCCTTTAAAATAAGTGATCTAGGAATCCATATGAATGTAAGATATATTAGTAGATATACCCTTACTGTGACTGTTTCAATAAATTCTGTTTTGATGACAACTCGTTTTAGCAGAATATTCCTTCCTTTTTTGAGGAACTGATGTTAACTGCATCTGGGCTTTCACAAATACATATATACTGTCACAACAAACTGGAATTTCTGTCTATGCTGTATTTTAGATTCATTCAACGCATACCTTTGCAACAACCTGAAGATAATAGAAATCCCATTTTTCATATCTGAGCTTACTGTAGCATACCAGGTGTCAAAAAAAAAAGAAAATAATTCCATTTCATAAGGTAGAGGAAAATATTTCAGTGTAGGTATCATCATGTTAATTCCCCTTCATGCAACAAAGATACTGTTCAAAGAGGTATCACTGCTTAAGTAAAAAGTAAGAAGGTGGATGCAAAGAGAGCTCATTGAATTGGCCTAAATAAACAGCAAAATTGGACTTGTGTGAGACTCTTGCAACCTGCCATATCAGATATGCTCTTTTAGGCATGAGTAACAGTTGCATTTACATATGTCTACAAATTAAGTCACATGAAGATGAAAGAAAATGAAGTCTAATGAAGAAAGTATGCTCTTTTAAAAGATGTATATTTTGGTTTAAGTAGCTATCCTGTTTAATGTGTTTATATGCACATGCAAAGGCATAAAGAACTGTCATACAAGATGCCTGGTTGCCAATACGTACATGTGCATGTATATCTTAATGTGTACATGTAGTGTGCATTTCAGTAAGGTGTGTGAAGAATAAGCTGTATCTGTGTACTATTGATAGGTTTTCCTATTTCTTAAAATCATGTTCTGATGGGCATTGAAAGTAGAGTCCATAACATGTTTTCTAGAATTTCAGTTATGAAAATTCCAGCTGTGCTTACAGGTACGCAAATCAGAGAAGGATCCTGTAGTGATCTGTCAATTACATAGCACATCTTTGCATTTGTTGCCTTGAGCTAATGACTAGAATCAAATTACTGTTTCATTACTTGGAAAAGAGACCAGACTGTGATTTAGAAAACAAATGAGGGTTGTTGTCCTTTTTTCTCTGAATTACTCATTGATTACTTCTTTATCATTATGAAGGATTTTATGATTTACCAGTCATCTGTAGGCTACTTTAATACAATATATTGATATTATCACAAAACTGAAGTTTTGACTGTGACCCCTTTTCTAAAACATTTTGTTCAGGACCTTTTTTGTATATGGCTTCATCAGTATCCAATAGTCCACAGTCCCATGCAGTATAACATAACTTATTTTCTGTTTTTCCATTAGAAAGAAATCTAAAGGCCATATACTTTGTTAAAATATAGTCATAATGTTGCAATTTTATAATACTTCTCCTTCAGGGAACAGTAATCACATCACATAGAGTTTACAAGAAATTTGCTCCTCAGGCAAAAAGAAAGGTTTCTATTACACTAGCATAATACAGAAATCCAGAAAAGTTGCTTCAGTGGAAAAGTTCTTTGTTTTAAATACTAGCATCTTTGTTTTATGTTACGTTTGAGCAGTTTTCCAGAAAATCTGGGGAGGGGTGTTTCTGGATCCTCAATGAAAAGAGCTACAAGACAACATGATTTGTATTATTTCATTCTGCTATTGTTAGAATATGATGAGCTGTGAACTTTGCTTGTTTCCTGATTTGATTTACCGTACCAGATTTTAAATAGAGCTACCAGTGCCTCTAAGTAGCATTGGTGTATGTGGAAATAGTTGGGATGTTTTAGAAGGGTCTGATAAGATGGATTTCAAACTTTCTTCAGGTTGCAAACTGGAAAGTTTAAGATTGGGGACTCAAACCAACTTCCAGCTTACAAACAAAACAGAGAAATGAGGAAAACGCTTATTATCAGATAAGATGCATGACATCAAAGAATCATAATTCTAGTAACTATTATTTTCCCACTAGTACACGGGTTGAGTTTTTCTCCCAGAACAAATGTTTATGAATTTTATTTAATAAGTTATCAAATAGAACAACAAGCGTTTAGTAGACTGTTCATAAAACTAATTTAAAAGATATTTTTATTAATATGACAAGTTAGTTAGCTGGTCAGTTACAAAAAGAAAGATCTACCAGAAGATTGACCCTATACAGTGTCTTCCAGTATTTCTGTCTACTTTCCCTCTTAGTTTCCAAAATGCATGTTGATGCACAGGTAACTTTTTCGTTTAGCTCTATGCAAAGAACGCTTTAGAGGAAAGATACACTTAGAGTCTGAAAAGTAACACAGGAACCTCTTTCAAATCTCGTGTCCACTGAGGAACATGGTTAGGTTGTTTATTCATGAGGGGGGAAATGGAAATAAAAAATGTAATGTAAACCAAATTATGTGATAGAGGCTGTTCAGGGTATCCCTGCTGAGCAGCCACGTACCTTATAGCTCAGTCTGAAGCAGGACAAAATACGTTTTATGGGTTGACCATACCCCATGTGTCTTGCTTGTTCCTATGGTCAGAGAGATCTGAGATTTTTTTCCCCTAAGGCAAGTGAGGGGACACCATGGAGGTGCAGAAGATAGGCCAAACTTCTCACCATTTTTCACAGACGGTGAAAATGCCATGTCATGGTGTAACTGGCATATCCTGACTTTTCACCAGCTCTGTTAAATGCCATACAAAATTCTTCTGCAAGCCACTGCTGTCATCTGTGGAACACTTTATGTAATAAAGGGAAGAAAGACTCCAACCAAAATAATTCTTTAACTTGGTATTTTTAAATCTTTTAAAATCTCCAATTCTGGCACAAACTCAGTTTAAATAGATATATTACTTCAAACAGATTGACTGTGACAACATCCAAAACAGATATTTTAAATCAGAATGACCTTAGTCAACACAAGGCTCAAGCCATATCCATTTCAGTGATGATCTCTTTAAAAGAATGTAAACTCCCATTGCAACTGAAAAGGATCATAAAGTTCCAGTCCTAATGTAACAATAATGTGCTGAGTTTCGAACTCTGCCAAAATATATGATTTGTTGAGGAAATTGTAATTTATTTCCAAAGCTGAAGGAATTCTTGTGTAAAAAAAATTACAGGACACAGCTTTTAAAATTGAAACGCTTCATGGAGATGTGCAATTTCTAGAAACTTTTAAAGAGAATTTCAAGTTATGTATTTAAACACAGGTGAACTATTTTCTCAATAATACTAATTAATTAATTTTAATATTTTAGTAATTTAAACATATTTGACAATATTTAAATGACATAAATCCATGCTTCTGATTTGAGGATTATATTCTCCATAACAAAACCCAAAATATTAACCTTTTCATTAATTCTTCAGAAAAGTCTCATATTAAGGAAATTCCAAATCACAAGATTTTGGAAAGTCATCCAATGTATCTTTTTGTTGGGAACACAGACACTGATTACTAGTTCAGCAATAGCATAAAGCTCAAAAGGCTGTGTCATTCTTTACTGGATCATATTGGAATCTTAAAGATGCTTTTATAATCAACAAATATTTTTCTACTTATAGAATCAACAAGCAGTCAAAAAAGATCAGTAAGAAATTCCCAAATTCTTGGGAATTCCTTAGCATCCTCATTTTGTGCTTGTACTAACCAGAAACAGCCTTCAAGCTTCGTATTCACATATAAAATTTTAGCATGCCTGTGCTTAAGCAGTTCTGTTCTCAGTATCGTGACAGTCTGATTTGTAACTTAATCTTCTTCAAGTGATTACATTATTGTCTGAGTCTTGGCCTTGCTCTTCTGCTGTCTTAGAAAAACAGTGGTGATTTCCAAAGGAAGTGCAGCAAGTACAGTACTTAAATTCTGCGGGCAATCATCTTTCAAAATAGGAGAGAACTTACAGAATTCTTCATTACAAGGAACGCATCCAAATAAAGCAAATTCCCAGCTTCTTCATGATTCCAGATCAGGGCCATAATCCACTCATTCATGCTTCTATTATTTTATACCTCTGGTGACTTCAGTTCAATTAATTTGGACCTAAACTAGAAAGCCCAGGCTAGCCCAGTGTCTTTCACATGTATCTAGTTCTGACATGACAGTTTGCGTGGTGCAAAATTCTAGCTGGCAGCTCTCGAAATTTGGGGTTACTCCAGATTAAGACCATAGAGTGTCCTGCAGGACAGGCAGCCATTACAGCTATACATATGGCTTCCTCAGCGCTTAAAGGTAAAAAAATGTTGGATAAAATGAGAACAAAAGAAATAAAATATGTAACATAGAGGATAAGGAAGGAAAAGACTGACTTGATGGCACCAATATGGGCCTCTAAGCTGGGATCCCGGAAGCCAGTTGCATTATTTTTCATTTTTCTGGTGTGTATCCACAGAGATCTAATCAGCAGGATACTTGAAACAACAAACACTATTAAAGGCAAAGCTATACCAGCGTTACAGAGAAGAAGCAATAAAAACAAGCTAGCTTTCATTGTGACTCTCCTTTCTGAAGAGTTTGTCATGGTTAAAGGATCAGTGAAGTTGTCATGTACGTTGTAGATATCCCAGGCAAAAGGAAGAGAGGTTGCAAAGGAGAAAAGAGATGATGTTAGCAGCATCCAGGGCACAAGACTGGAAATTCTTTGCTTCAGCCAGATGAAGAAAGATTGAGTAAAACTAGCAACCTTGATACAATAGAATACACTAAGCCAGGCAGCAAACCAGAGGCTGGAGTAGTTCAGAAACATAAAAACTGTCTTGAAAATTACAAACAAATTTTCTTCATAATAGGGAGTTTCACAAAACAGGCTTAGGAACAAATCCAGCATCATCCAGGACTGCAAAAAGAATCTGGATAAACTCAGAAAGATCATAATCATATCATACGAGGACAGTATTTTGCTCCTGACGCAGCTAGTTGAACTGACAGCCAAGATAGTTCCATTTCCTAGAAGTCCCGCCATGGATAAAATTATAGCAATTGTTAGAAAAAGGAGAGAAAATAATGGCGACATAGCAACTCAAGAACTCACAATTTTTACTCAGCTTCTCATGGGCTCCTGGAGGCCTTAAATTTGCAGGGCAATGCCAATCCCAGCTAGCTGTTTTCAGCACATGCTTACCTACTTGCCTCAGAGGAAGAAGTATTATAGTAAGTAATTTAATATTTATGTTGTTTTATATTTTGTTGATTAGTAATGGCTCAGCTGCTTTCTCTAAGCATGCAAATTGGATAAAGATTCAATTACAGTCTTTTAAATTTGGAGAAAGGATTTGCATTTAAAGAGCTCAGATGCATTTAAAAAAAAATGTGTTGTAATCCAGTTTTCACAGAACCCTCTGAATTTATGTATGTAAAGATGGAGAAGAGTTTCAAATGTGTGTATGCTCTCTCATGCTAGGATTGGGCCCTATACCCCTATCTAGGGGGAAAGATAATTTAATCAGAAAACATCAGAAAATACACAATGAACTAAATTTTGTACACAAATGCCCAAAGTCTCTTAAACCTGTTTGAGGAGACTGATCTGATTTCCACATCTGGCCATCATGCAGTTAACATTCTTCCTTTTCCCTTACTCCTGTAACTGTTTCACAAGCATTGTCACTGTGGGTTCTAAGTTTGCAGAAAAAATTTTCACAGCTTGGCTACTATATACTTGATTTTTCCTAACAAAATAAAGGATTCAGACCTTAGTTCAACTCCACTTACGGACCTACAATGGAATAGTTGGTGTTATCTAAGGAGAGCATTGCATCCATCAGGGAACTGGATGCTTTAGTACACTTGCTTTACAGTCTTCAGCCTGCGCCCCCGAATCTATGGTGTTTTGTTTATGTATTGACCAGTCAGAAGTGCTAGCACCTAAGCATTAGTTCTGCAGCCAGCAGCCGAACTACACCTTTAAGGACCAATCACACCAAAGCCAACTGAAAAGAAAGGTATGGTTTACATTGATTGGCAGCTCATTCCTACCAGCTAGTTGATGAAGCAAGCACACAATTTGCTCCTGCTGATCATCATGTCATGATGTGGATCTGATCTACTGCCTTGTTTCTTTGCTTTGACTGCTGCCAGCCCACTTGTTTTTTCTGTTTTTATTCACCCACCATGCTGGAGCATAGTGTTCTGGAGCATAGGTTACTCACCCTGGTCAGAAGAGAACCTGGCCAAGTCTTCTAACTTTCAGTTAAATGTCCTAACTGTTATATAGTAGAGGAGAAAGGTACAGGGACCCTGCCTCATTTCCCATGACAAAAAGGCATTCTAACTTCAGAAATTATTTGAAGGTGACATTACCAAGAAGAACAGGAATCTCCCTCTGCCTTGAAAAGGTACTTCAATGTGAATAATGCTCTGAATGGGAAAGTATCTACATCTCTTTCACTCCATTGAGAGATTTGGGCATTTTCTTTCCTTTTCTTCCTTTGTGTCTGTTCAATGATCACTGGGAAACCAGGTGCTTTCCTTAGCACTGGCAGAGGAAGAGGTGACAGACTAGACATACTGACATCATAACGCTATGAAATACAGACATGCCTGGAGTTATGCAGCAGCTGAACTGTTTTTACAACTGCAGTTTTGAACTCTGGTGTCTGATGTCCCACTTTACATGCCTATTATTTGTATTTTATATCTGATGCCTGAACCTCTCCTTGAATTGCACAATTTTCACTTCTGACTTCAGGAGAAATACTTACCATGGCCTTTTCTATAATGTACTTATAATGTACATTATAAAACATACACAAACCCAGAAACTAAAAAAGGATTAAAGATTAAATAAACAATATTTTAAAATTTTATTTTATTTTATTAATGGTACAAACCCTTTTTTTGTTCTTACTAAAAAACTTTATTCATAATTATTTTTAGTGAGAGAAATGTGATTGGATATGCTTCATTTTTTAAAACCTTGTTTTAACACTTTTTGATACAGTGATTTAAAGGTCTGGTTCTATGTTCAGTTTATTTCAATACTTGGTTTTAATGGCTGTCATAGCTGAAAAAGATATGTCACAAAGATACATAAATCCACATGGAAGAAATACATTGTTGGCTGCATCTACTAAATCATTATACTCATTTGTCAATCCCTTCCACAACTTATGCAAAAGTTTCAGCTGAAATTCAGCTAGTAGATTTCCATCTTACCTGATGTCAATCAGTTGTTCTTGCAAACTAATCGGCTGTGTTGCTTTTTTAACAAATGGGTTCAAAACCCACTGCAACTCTTCTTTTGGAAGATTTGAAAACAGGTTAGAAAGTTCTGTTTTCAAATTTTGTAAGTGTACATATATGAGAGTTTTTTTAGGTGACACACATCTTTTTTGGCAAGAAAATCACAAAAATCTCCACAGCACAAGTTTCTTTTGAAAAGCAGTTACTTTTTCACCCACTGTTAGTACGAAGGGATACATTAACTGTGTTTATTTTTTTGAAAATAATTGCTAGGAAACTTACTACTGACAGATGCATGTCATCACAAAAAAGGTCAACAAATTCAGAACACTTGTCTTTTTGTAAAAGAACAATGTGTAACTGAAGAAAAAGAGTTCAACAACTCTTTCAAGCCCATTGCCACAAGATAACCAGCAAATGTCTGCACAATACTGTATTTGGTTTATGCGGCAAGGTTTTGGTAGTGGGAGGGGCTGCATGTGTGGCTTTTGTGAGAAGAGACCAGGTGCTGCCCCCATATCACACAGAGCCAGTTCCAGTCGCCTGCAAAATGGATGCATCGCAGGCCAAACCTGAGCCAATCAGCAATGCTGGTGGTGCCTCTGTGATAACATGTTTAAGAAAGGGTTAAAAACACTGCACAGCAGCTGTAAGTGGGGAGTCATAAAATATGAGAGAAACAGCTATGCAGACACCAATGTCAGTGGAGAAGGAGGGAGGAGTTGCTCCAGGCACCGGAGCAGAGATTCCCCTGNACACCAATGTCAGTGGAGAAGGAGGGAGGAGTTGCTCCAGGCACCGGAGCAGAGATTCCCCTGCAGCCCCTGGGGAAGACCATGGTGACAGAGGTTGTCCCCCTACAGCCCATGGAAGACCACATGGGAGCAGATATCCACCCTGCAGCCCATGGAGAGCCTCAGCAGGTGGATGTGCCCTGAAGAAAGCTGCAGCCTGTGGAAATCCCACATTGGAGCAGGCTCCTGGCAGGAGCTGCAGCCTGTGCAGAGGAGCCCACACTGGTGCACATTTTCTGGCAGGACCTGTGGCCTGTGGGGGAACGCATGCTGAAGCAGTCCGTTCCTGGAGGACTGCACCCTGTGCTGAAGCAGTTCATGAAGGACTGTAATCCATGAGAGGGACCCCACACTGGAGCAAGGGAACAGTGTGAGCAGGAAGGAGTGGCAGAGACGAAGTGCTATGAACCGACTGCAATCCCCATTCCCCATGCCCCTGCACTGCTCAGGGAGGGAGGAGTCATGAATTAAGAGGAGGGGGTCAGGGGAAAGGGGTTTTGGTTTTGTTCTTTATTTCTTACTACCCTACTCTGTTATTGATTGGCAATAAATTAAATTAATTTCCCCAAGTCCAGTCTGTTTTACCAGTGAAGGTGATTGCTAAGTGATCCCACTGTCTCAACCCATGAGTTTTGTCATCGTATTTTCTCCTCCTGTCCTGCTGAGGAGGGGAAAATAGAGTGGCTTCGTGGGCACCTGGCAGGCAGCCAAGGTCAGCCCACCACAGGTACAAAAGATTTCCATNCACCCTGCAGCCCATGGAGAGCCTCAGCAGGTGGATGTGCCCTGAAGGAAGCTGCAGCCTGTGGAAATCCCACATTGGAGCAGGCTCCTGGCAGGAGCTGCAGCCTGTGCAGAGGAGCCCACACTGGTGCACATTTTCTGGCAGGACCTGTGGCCTGTGGGGGAACGCATGCTGAAGCAGTCCGTTCCTGGAGGACTGCACCCTGTGCTGAAGCAGTTCATGAAGGACTGTAATCCATGAGAGGGACCCCACACTGGAGCAAGGGAACAGTGTGAGCAGGAAGGAGTGGCAGAGACGAAGTGCTATGAACCGACTGCAATCCNGTGCTATCTACGTAACCTTGCCACGCAATCCTTTTCTTATGCCAGTCAAAGCAGCTGCTCCACTGGTCGTTATACTTCCATAGCTTTTCCAGAAAACATTTTTATTAAAGAAGTAATTTACTGTTGAGAATATAGCTTGTCTGGTAGATCTTCCTTTAGTGGCTCACAGAAAGTAGTTCTTCATGTATTTCACTATCGAAACAGAATCTAGCATATATCATAAGCTGAGACATGTTAGAAACATCAGTACTTTCATCCAGCTGCATAGCAAGCCTTTCACACTGTGTAATTTGTAGTGATACTTGTTTCTTCAAACCTCCAGCAATGTTTTCTATGCGTCTTCCAACAGTGTTTGCTGACGAAGGAATGCATTTTAGTTTGCCACTGTATTGCTTTCTGCGTATTATTGCAGCCATTTTTACTGTGGCAGGAAGAACAAGTGTTTCCCCAGTGGTATGTGGCTTTTTGTCTTTTTCTATGAAGCAAGAAACCTCAAAGGAAGCTTCTAAACATTTATCATTAAGTTCAGTGAAATTTTATAAAGTACTGGATTGAGTATCATATCATTTGAAACATTGCTGAAAAAATTGTAGAGGTTTGTCTTCATGTTCTGTATGCTTAGCTTTTAAATGCCTTGCTAATTCTGATGGCTTCATAGTGTCCTTAGCTAACTTTTCAAGGCACATTATTATATAGAGTGAGCTACTTTCTGTGCTGATCTGCATGGCCAGCTGTGTGTGCTTGAGTATTCTGACTGTATGTGCTTGTGTGTGTTTCTGTATATGCCTGAGGAGTATGCGCTCAGCCTCACTACCAGCTCAACCTCAGGAAAACAGAGCCACAGCATCCATGCATCATCAGGATAATGGATTCATCAACCTGTCGCAGTACAATCCTTAGATTATAGAATCTAAGAAGAAGAGTAAGTATAGAGACTGTTTTAAACAAGTATCATAAATACCATCTATGCCGGTGATGTTTCAACAGGATAGATTAGTTCTTCACTTAATGAAATTATGCAACAACATACGAACATCTGTCAGTAGTTATTAACATGTCAGAGCACTGTCCTAATGTACAATGTACAATTAGAGAATTGGACACAGATCATGTCAGCAAATTGCTTACAAAAATTATTAAAATCTTAATAATTAAAAATTATTTAAATCTTAATTTAGTTTTGGTAGACTATTAGTATGTTACAATTCATCCCATATGTAACAATTAAAGTAGAAGACTTGCAGTTGTTCCATGCAACTTTCTATTGTCCTGGCGACCCATTCCAGGGAATGCTCTTTGTTTCCATGGCCAAAAAACCTGGAGTTACTCACATGCATATACTCATTGCACATTTCTAAAGCCAGGCCAACCCTACCCTGTCTGGCAACTAACTGACAAGATGACTGATACTGCTACCATTCTAGCTGCTCTTTTTGATTCTGCAGTTGCTGCATTCTCAATTATGCTCATGCTCAGGAATTATCTATAAAGTACTGGACCAATCTTTTTCTCCAGGAGGGGGCAAAGTGACCTGCTGAAGGGTAGATAATTTCTTCACCCTGCAGAAAATGACCTTCCAGTTCCTGGGGTCATACTGTGTTGTGCACTTGGGTGGACCAGCAGGAAGGGCCAAATTTTGACATAAAGAAGGTCACCTTCAAGGTTCTATGCAGTGACCTAGTGCCAGTAACCAAGTGTCATCATATCACATTCTGGGTGCCAACACCTGTGTAGCCTTACTATCTTGATGTTGATTCATTCTAATTTAGCTGTGAACACTATGCTTTGAAAGCAAGGCAGCCAGTTTGAAGTCCATAGTGCAGATGGAGATGGAGGTCTCCCAAGCCATCTTCCAGACTGTCTACCCATGAGTCAAAACCAACATCACAGAGATCAGATGGGCGTTAGCTGAACCTGAATGCCTCATCTTCATGGAGAAAATTAACAACTTACATAGCCCCAAATGCTGTTTATAGAGAGGCTGCTATCAGTACATCGATTTCAAAAGCTACTCGACATGTGTGAATGCTTGGGAAGCAGCTTCTGCTTTAACAAATCCAGAGGGAGAATTATGGATGAAGAATAGATTACAATTGCCATGTGTGTCAAGGAGCAGTAGAAGGAGCTGTTCCATAACGGAAGGTGAGCCAGGAAGTTAGCATTTCCACAAGGCAGGCAGGGACAGTAAGGCCCCTGTCAGGCACGCAGTCCCACAGCATATAAGCAAGGATAGCAGATAAGCTCTGTGATGGTAACTAGGGTCAGCCAGCAGTCCAGTGATTGCCAGACAAGTCCACAGTGATAAGACATGTCCAAGATCAAGCCAGAAACTCAAGTCCGCAGGTCAGAATCGGCATCCGAATTAGCATCCAGATCATCTAAGCACATGTAAAGGCACAGGCATAGCTCAGGTAGAGACCGAGTGTGAGCACCCAGCTTAGAAGCACCTCCTGAAAGTAGATGAGGGCAAGCCCCACTAAGGCTTCTTACAGCAATTTAGTTTAAGGTCAGCCAGCTGCACTGTGAAAGTTCACTCTGAATCTAGGCAGCCAAAACCCCAGAAGCAGTGGAGAGGGAATGCACTCAAGGCCCTGAGAATATGTACTATGGCAATACCTGGGAACTTTATCAATGAGTAAATCCCAAGAGTTTGACCAAGAAAACAGTTTGTTTAAAAAGAATTAACTACCACAGTAGATGGGTAGTTAAGTTCATAAAGTAGTCCAGTAAATGTATAGAGAATAAGTATATAGTGTACAGTATTCTGGGCTGTCTGCATCGCCAGTAGATTAAGGGAAGTGATTCTCTCTCTCAGCACTTTTTAAGACAGTATCTGGAATACTGCATCCAATATTCAGGGGTAATTTTATTTTTCTAGTGACTGGAGACTATTAAATCCGCAGGTAACACCAGGCTTGGACTGGCCACAAAGTTTTTGGAAGACAGATTCAGAATTCAAAATCATCGTGACAAACTGGAGGTGCAGACTGAAAAAGTATGGACAAATGCTTATAGATATGAATAAACATGTGCATAAATACTGGATGGGGAAGAAGCTGTCAGTCAGCAGAACTGCAGAGAAGGATCTGGTGGGTACAGCAACAGTTGTGAAGACAATGGTAAAAAAGACAAATGGCATGCTGGGATATACAAAAAGCAATTTTTGTTTGTTGTACAAATCAAGGCATTGTACTGTTCTATGTAGCTCTGTTCAGGTTGTGTTGTAGAATGGCAAAAATTTAAAAAGTATGTAAAAACTGAAAGCACCAGCCTTGTTTAGTTTAGAGAGAAGAAATCTGCAAAAGGGCTTACATATGCAAAAAATAACTCTGAAGATACAGAAATAAACTTTTCTCCATGTACATTTTGGGGAGGCCAGGGAGTAGCAGGCTTCATAATTACAAAGTCAGATCCTTTTTACTATTAGAGTGTTAAAACTTAGAGAAAAAAAAGTCACATATATTCTCCTTGCAAACTTTTTAGAAGAGTTTGAGCAAGAAGCTCCAGGAATGTCACAGGGAAAGCTGATCCTGCCTTTGCAAAGTGAAGTGAATGAAAGCACAGCTTACTCATTTAACTTCATAGAAGTCTACTAAAAATGCATTTGTTTCTGTTTCATCAGTCTGGGAGAAAATCTTTTCCTGCTAATTAGGCTGTTCAGTTTGTCTTTTGACTTTGTGTACTGGAGTCTTTGGTACTTAGTAATACCTCATAGTAACACAGGAAATAATTTAGTAAATCTCAAAATACGCCACATTGCTAGGCAGATACAAACAACTCCATTTTACAGATGCACTGATAAGTTAGCATATGACTCAAACCCACATATTACGTCAGGCTCAAAGATAGGAGTGGAACTTGAAATCTCCAGAATCCTGAGTTTAGGCCTTAACTACTGAAACACGGTGCAATAGCTAGCGATACTGAACAGGATGAAAAGGGTAAGAAGAGAAGACATAAAATGAAAACTTTGTGGAAATACAGAGCAAGGAAATTGAGAGTTCTGCTCTGGAGAGATGAGGTCACTTCTCTTTTTTGAAAAAATACGTCAGTCCTCTTTGCATGTAACAAGCATTATTTATGATATTGTGAAGTATATGAAGAGCTTTAGTATCAAGTACAATCTAAAACACAAGTGGGGACAGCAGATTTGGGGACTGAACAGAAGAATTTTGATGAGGAGTAATGATTTTAAACTGAAAGAGGTGAGATTTAGGTTAAATATTAGGAAGAAATTCTTTACTCTGAGGGTGGTGAGACACTGGAACAGGTTGCCCAGAGAAGTTGTGGATGCCCCATCCCTTGAAGTGTTCAAGGCCAGGTTGGATGGGGCTTTGAGCAACCTACTGTATTGGAAGGTGGCCCTGCCTATTGCAGGGGGGTTGGAACTAGATGATCTTTAAGGTCCTTTCCAACCCATACCATTCTATGATTCTGTGATTTTTATGACTGATGAAACGTCAATATCTGGTCTACATCTGTAACTCATGGTAAACTTCTATCCAAAAAAATATTGAAAAACAGCGTTCTTGCTGACACCTTCTAAAGCAATGCCAATGGCCATGGAACTCCTATAGTTTCTAATTTAACTGTGAACACAATGCTTCTGAGTAATTTCTTGTTGGAGCATTACAGTTAAAATATACACGTTGAGACACAAGTCTCTGAGTTTTGGTCAAGTGACTATTGCATTTTAACAGTCACGACTCAAGTGATTCTGCATCAGAAGAACTTAATCTACATCTGAAATATAATTGATTCTGTTAGCCCCATAATCTCTGAAATTCAAGGCCCTTTTCACCTCACATATTAGCACCCATCAGCACCCATCATTTAGGTTATAAGGCTTAGTTCTATTTTACTATCACCAAGCACAGAACGTAGCCTGAATTTGCCATAAGTACATATTATTGAACAACACATCTCAATTGGATCTGTAAGGATAATGCAGTAAAACACCGGACATAGCTTTTGTATTCTAAACTTACTGCTTTTGATTATGTTGAATATGAAAGGGGATTTTTTGTTCTACTGATTTTTCAGAATCAGAACCGAATTTTAGAGCAAATATCCTTTTAAAGCAGCTTGTAAGCAGTTGTAGAAGACAAAGTAGGTAGCCAGTACTTTAAAGAACTATGGAAAACGGTTTTCTAGGATGTGTTTTAGAAAGTGGTGTACTGTGAAGAAACAAGAACAGAATTGGTACACGCTCAATTCTAACAGAGTCCTTCTGGCAGTCTGCTGGGCTCAGACATGTCATTTGCCTACTTCTTCATTTAGTTTCTCTGCCTATAGCTTGAACCACAATATTTTTTATTTTTATCTACTGCATTTTCAGCTTTCTAAAAATTTTATGGGGGCAAGCATCTATTTTGTCCTTAGAGCAGCCACAAACAGCCTGCTATTGGGGAGGCATACTAAGTGTGTCTGCTTATTCAAGGGTTATGTTTTTATTCTTTCTTGGCCTCCTCCATTTTAAATAAAAGTTTCAGAGGTTAGGGCTTGCTTTTCTGAATGGAAAACAATGCCTCTTGGGTGTTTTGGGATGGTTTCCCAGTTAATGTCGGAATGTGTAAAAAGATATACAACTATAAAAAACCTTTTTTAATATAAATCTTTACCTTGTTGCATAGAAAAAAATCAAGTTCTTACTAGTACAGTGACTGCAACAAACTACAAAATCATTAACAATAGCCTGAAGTGATATTGTGCGCAGTGAAGCAATAAAATGAGATATTAAAGTAACATCGGAAATAATACAACACATTAATGTAGGGCAGGATTATGCCAAGGGAAACTCAAGCAAGTAAGGTGGGTGTTTTATAGTTTCAGCTTCAATGTCTACTCCTGCCATTCTTACTTTCAATTCTTTCCCCTTCTCCTGGCTTTCTTGCATAATCTTCTCTACCCTCCTATCTTCATTCTCAGACTTCCCTTCTGTAGTACCTGAAACCAACCCCTTTTCTTTTCTGTCGTCAAGGCTACCCTTCCTGTCTACTTCCTGATTCACGTACCTTGCATCCATTGTATCCACTTCGCTTCCAGGTCTGAGTATACTCTTCCTTTTGGGTGGATTGGTGAATCTTCAGTTTGAAGGACCCACACAGGTCAGGCTGTCCTACCTTTTTTCTCATCATCTTTAACAGATTCAACCAGGTAACTGAACTACCACACATAGAGCTAGTCTGTGGTAACAAGCTTTGGTCTTTTCCCTTCTTCCTCTCTCCCCTGAACCTAAAGTCTTTTGACTGATATTAGTGGTTAGAAGCACCAGCGACTTTTCTGTCTTTTTTCCTGAATAACGATATTGAACAAGTGGCCCAGAGAAGTTGGAAGAACTGGTTGCACAGGGAAGTTGTGGATGCCCCATGATTGGAAGTGCTCGAGGTCAGGCTGGACGGGGCTTTAAGCAACCTGTTCTAGTGAAAGATGCCCCTGACCATGGCAGGGAGTTTGGACTAGATGATCTTTAAAAGGGCCCTTCCAACCCAAACCATTCTATGATTCTATGTACCTGATGGACTGAAGGTAGATGAGAGAGCAAGTATTTGATGGAAAAAAAGGTAGTGAAAAGTTCCCATCTGCATATGAGACTAAGAATCTCTGAGAGCATTTTTGCCCCAGAAGAGATCTCTCCATGTCACCCACGGGGCAGTTAGAACAGTCTGCTAGATGCCTGACTGGCAGTTCCAGTTCTGGGCTGTTTAAAATGAATTTACCCTGCTGTCAGTCCTCCCATCCACAATGGAAAACATTATGGCTCTCAGGTTATCCTGCCTCCAGTTTTCTGAACTTCTCTAGTGAAACAAAGCTCTCACAGTGTTACAGTGTTTTCAAAACGAATTTGTGGTTTTGATGGTTACCAAAGCTACTACTAACTTTTAGCAAACAGTCTTTCATATAAATGAGAATTTCTTTGATGTTGCTTTAATCCCCAAATCACACTGGTCACTGGTAGTACCATCAGTGACCATTTGAGATAGAAAAGCTTGAGTTAGACAAGTTTATTTTTAAAACTAGGTACAGTCTCTTTGTAAGTGATAACCTTTCCACATAAGTTTTCAAGATGGCCGGTGACATTAACATTGCTGTATCATGTTTTTCTAATGCTCTTTTTTAAATTCAATTACATAAAGCTGGCAATTTTTTGTGCAGTCTATGATACATACGTATTTTTGGAAGGTTGAAGCTGGAATATCAATCTATGAAGCTAAACTTCACCCTACCAAACTGTTGCAGGGGAATTTACTGTTCATACAGTGTAGAAGATCAAAGTCCCAATTCAATTTCACTTCAGAACAGATATTAAGAAAATAATTTTCTGAAATCTGCCTAGATTCCTAATCTTCTTGAATGTATAAGAAATGCTTGCAACAAATCTGTCAAATACACATCAATGCACTTATTAAATACACATTTCTTTGAATCATACATCTATTTAAATCCAAGAGGTATCTAAAAGATAATTGCCACTAAACGTTTTTATGTGTGACAGCTGGAAGGCATGTCCAACACTGTATTCTTTTCAATGTGCTGATCAGTGTTACATTTGGAAAAGTTAATGCACTGTATAGAGAAGAGAAAGAGTCTGTCACAGAGCAAAAAGCCAGAGGTCCTCTCACTAATCTGTCGACTCGAGAGCAGAGCTGTCATCTGTGCCTTAAAGATAAGGCGGCAATCAGTTGATAAGGATTATTTGTGACGTCTCCCCCTCACACACTCCCCAACTCCTCTTCCTGCTTCTGCAGTTCGAAAAAGTTTATGGGGAAACTTTTTGTCTTCATTTTAGGTAGCTGATAAAGCCGTCTTCAAAGAAACTTAGGAAGTAAAACTTAGCAGGAAAAAACAACATGTATACAGCACATATTCTTATATATGTGAATACTTCATGTATTCAGCTCACAGGATCCCCAAAGCTCTACAGGCTGTATATTCAATAAAGATGTTGGACTGCACACTGCCATCATGCAATCCCCTCCAAGCCAGACATTTTTCAAGGCTTAAATGCATATGCAGACATTACGCTGTCCTGTGGCACCCAATCTGAAGAAGAATTCCATATCCAATTGGTAGCGTTCAAAATGTAAGATATGCTTCCCTGGCTTATTGCTGCCAGATGCAAATGTGTTCTGTCCTTACTCTGATAGATGCAAGAAACTCTGCCTGGCAAGGTACGTAACTACAGTGTCTGAATTGCTCAGTTTCAGCTAACGACCACAGTCCAACAGATTTTTCTGAAGTGTGGGGTCATATAATTTTGGATAAAATATTTCTTATACCTGGATAAGAAGAACACAAACACAGAGCACAAGCACAGAGACAGCATCTATGTAGAATAAATCCACATTCTCTCCAAAGAGAGCCATTAATTATGGAATAAATAAAAGTTTTAACAACTTGATTCTCTCTGTAACAGGTCACCTTTCCTACTGAATTATTTAACAGACTCTGTTGCAGCTGAATGCTACTGAGAAGCATACTCTTCCAATGGAAACCAGCAGTAGTGTCTGTTTGATCCAGTATATATTATTATGGTCTGTGATGACTTAGGAGTGGGAACATCACCTTCATGCCAGATCTTGCAAGACAGTTTTCTCAGCATCACAGCACCAATAAAACATGTACTAATTCAAAGACCTGTGTTCTTCACTGAGAAAGTGATATGCTGTCCTGGTTTGAGGTAAAACAGGACCAATTTTGTTCAATAACTTTACTTTTTAGCTAGGCCTCTTCTAACTACTGAAACTAACAGCATATTGTGCAAAAACTGTTTGCTCTCAGAGTGATACGACTGATGTTTATAGTTGATGCGAAGCAAAGGTATGCAGAGAGGCTCTTGCTTATACTTATTGCTATAATAACCAAGGCCAGCCAACTTTGTTATTTGCCCCGTTGGAGCGTCGGAAGCAGAAAAGCATAAAGGGGTCACACCTGCGGGGAGGAGCGGACAGGACAGGTGACCCAAAACTGATCTACAGGGTATACCATCCCATCTGCCTCATGCTCAGTATAAAAGTTGAGGGATCAAAGGGTCAACCCTCTTTCTACAATGGCCAAGTGTCCAAGAAGGACTCTCTCTGTTCATCTGTCTTTGATCCCAGTCCTGAATCCAGACCTGTAATGCAGTTCCCATCTGTCACTGAGTCCAGTCTGGGACTTCCCCAGTGCCTGCTGGTGACGAGATCATCATCTTGGGAGCTTGATACGGTTTTGTGTAGATTTCATTATTTTCTTTTTATTATTTTATTATTAATATTTCATTAAAGTAGTTTAGTTCCTTCTAAACTCATAAGTCTCTCTCTCTCCAACCTCTCCTTGAAAAGAGAGGGGGGGGAGAGCACCTGTCGTCTGCCTCGGTGGCCAATCTGGCCCAAACCACGACATGTGCATTTCATTTCCTGAAACACCGTATGGTCACTTATAATGAGGTTGTCATCCAACTACTTCTCAAGATGTATCCTGATTAATTTACAAGGTCTGGAAAAAATCGTCCATATATACACATTCAAAGTATTTCTAGACAGTGTGTGTGGGAAATCCATATGGTGTGGCAATATCAATGTAACCTTTTGTCAAATTACATGGGAAAATTACATTTAATCAAGAGAAGGTAGAGGACCTGTTTAAAAGATATTGGCTCATGAAACTTTGTTAACTCTAATCATATCCCACCAGCATATTGACCAAAAGGCTTTTTTGGTTGTCTAAAGTTTCATTTTGAAACTGAATACTTCAGCCAAGGTTTTATGACTTGTTTTAATTTGTCACATTATGTTTAGAATGATCATAGCCATTTTATAATCAAAAAGGCAATAAATTCCTTGCCCAAAGAAATTTTAAAGCCTAGTGTTCACTGGAGAAAATAGAAGTAAAATTAACTTTGTTACTTAAAGCCTGGGAGCTGTTAGATGCTATAATTATGAAGAGTTCAGACACATAGGTAAGACAGATAAATAAACTGCATATTGTCATGAGCAGATTTGTCCAGTCAGTTTACAATGAGATCTCCACTGTAACATCACTTATACTTAAACCTAGTCAGGTCACTACACACATTTGCATACCATTTCTTTGTCTATACTATCAGTGCAACTACTGAAAACTGTTTGTGAGAGAGTACTAGAACTGTAGCTATTGTGAGAAAAGATGTAAAATAGGGAAGATTGGAAAAGGCTCAAAGGCAAATGTGGCAGAAACACATGGAAGACTTAAAGCTATATTGAAACAAAGGATTATAAGGCCCAAATTTTGTTACATATTCCCATTTCTCAGTTTGCACAAAGATTTGGGATTTGACTAGCTGTAGAGTAATTTAGGCCACAATGAACAAAGTATCTCTGTATTTGTTGGACAGTATGGATCATAGTAATGCTTCTCGCAGTGATGCAAGAGTTGTGACTACCAAAAGAGTGTCTTGTGACTTCCACTGAGTTGAATCTCAATCATTTATGCAAGAAGTACTTGCAAATTGGAATCTGATGTTAAGCTGAAGAGAAGTGACCTATTGCAAGGGAAAGTAGGTCAGTAAGGACCTTTTTTGCAGTATGCAAGGACCTTTTTTATGATATTTAGAGCTGTTTGGTAAATGTAGAAATATATAGCTACCAGTGACCTCAGAGGTAGAAAGAACTGGGAGTAAGTAACTGGTTTCAGCCATAGAAGTGTCTTGTCACAGTATAATCAAAGATGTTAAGAAATTGCGCAAGTACTGCAGAAATAGGGAAAAAATCAGACTGATGCAGGTGGAAAGAAGATTTGGACTTTAGGATAAAGACCAAAGATTTGGGAAGCTCTGAACAACTGATCAGATATCTAATTATCTTCAGATTAGTGAACCAAGACACCATATTCCCCTGAGAGACTAGCAAGGTGGGTAGGTAAACAGTTCTGTCCTGGTATTCTGTTTGTTTCAGTTATTTTCGAAGCTGACACTTCTAAACTGGTCCCCACCATCTCTCTCAGGTCCCAGCTGCCACTTGAGAAGGTCTGAACTCCCAGTGTCCACTACTCAGTTTTTAATGTTTCAGGGAAGTGATCCTGGTTCCCAGTCCTCAAAGCAGAGAAACTTCCCTCCTAAATCTTTCCAATATGCATCCTTAAGGAAGCAAAGACACGCAGACTGGCCATCACCTGAGAAGCAATGAACAACTGTAAATAGACTCAGTAATGAATGATTTATTTTATGCTTCAATGCAAAACAAAAAGAATCAGAAGCAGATTTGTGTTCATCTCTTGAATGGACTTTTGGATGCAGATGAGAGAGAGCAAAAAGAAAGTTAGCATGCTGGCCTTTCATTTGCAGGAGGAGGAGCACTAGGATCCATAACCCGTACTATCTTGCAATAGGCAGAGGCCTCTAGGCCCCAGAGCAGCAGGGTGAAACAGGCTAGTAGCAGGGAGAATATCAGACCAAACCAGGCTTGTTGGGTGGGCAGGATAGTAAGGCTGCTGGAGGGAAAAGAAGCAGCAGACAGTTGAGAAGAGGCTGGAGGGGCTAGAGAATCACATACTTCTGTTACAAAAGTTTTCAGTGCACCTCCGTGAGACAGAGGCAGAAGGGAACAAAAAATATAGTTTTATGAGAAGTGGAGGTGTTAGGAAGAGAAGGTGGGTGGAGAGTTGCAGAAATGTATCCGTTTCCCTCCCTCCCGTTTTCTTTAAGGGCGTTTTTCTCAGAGCTTTTCCTTTCTTTTCTCCTCCCTACAGCAATCAGACAAGCTGGGAAGAAGAGATTGCCTCTGAACTTAGTACTGTGTGTCTTGGCACAGAAGAGTGACAGTAAACAAGTAAACAGAATTGACGACTGTGGTAACCACAGGAGCAAAGCCTACTTAGTGACAAGGATGAGGACTCTTCCAGAGGTAAGGAACTGGGTCTGTCTTGCAGTCTGCTGAGGTACCTTCATTGTACCCCTCTCTTTTTCTTCCCCTATCACAGCCATACTGCTTACTGCCCTAGGGAACTGGAGCAGTTGAGTTTTTGACAGTTGAATCCAGAAGGGGCTTGTCCAGGTCTCAGAATTAATGAGGTGGGATGTGGTGTGAGGATTTAGGGGTTCTTGCCCTTCCTCTTAGTCATCCTAATGGCCATTCTGAGGCTGTATTCAGATCTGTTTGAAGCACTGACCAGTAAGTAATAGTAGTAGTGGTAATAATATGATTATTTGTATCTTTTATTGTATCCTCATTTTTTCAACAAATTATTTTAAGAAACTACTTATGCAGAAACGTGCAGGTTTTTTCCCCACAAATAATTGTGGGTAAACATGGCATAGTTTTCTGAATGTGAGAATGACATGGTAAGCCTAATTCCTCCTCATGTAGTGCAGTGTCCTTTTCCTGATTTGATGTCTTAAATAAGTAACTAGTAAAGTGTTAATTGCATGTTTTCAGACAAATCACACTGAAATGAACTGTTAGTTCAGGGTTGCTGAGACAATAGAGGACAACAGAGATAAGTAAAGTTTTCTATGTAACTAAATAATATAAAAAAGAAATGTGTATGTTTTGTTGAGAGCTGTTCAGTGTTCTAAGAGCTGTGGCTGTCATGCAAATGGTCACTTTATCTTGTCTGCATTTTTCTGGCTGAAGAGTTTGCAAAAATGTTTGGTTTGTATATCCAGTCTCATATTTCTGTGTGATAAATATCAGACAACAATCATAATTTTAAATAGTTACTCACCATGGTTATGCTTCAAACTTTTAGTAGTCCAGAAAATTAGTAATTCAGCAAACTTTCGGTTTAGTTTCTCATGTTATCAGGTACTATATTTTGAACACAGGCTAAAATATTATTTCTCAAATGGCATTTAATGTGCTCAGTTTATGTCCTTAAGTGATTTGCTGACAAAAGATAAATTTAAGAAAATGTTGAAGTTTTTGTGATTATTGGGGCATTAGTCTGAAAACATGTCATCCACGTGACTAATGTGATAAACACAACTTGGGAAACAGCCAAAGTCAGTAATTCATGAAAAATCTACAGGCTAAAAAATAATACCCCTATATTGTCTGGTAAATAGTTATGAAATATAACTCCAATTCTCCCTGCCTTTGATCTCTTTATTTTAAATTACTTTATCTTCATAACAGTTAGATGCTTCTTTTTCTGCAACAGCACTAGACACTGGGAAAATGCAAGGTGAGGAGGAATTAGGCAGAGGAACTTCAGCCTCCCTGCGGAATTCAGGAATGGCTCACAAACAGAAAGAAGGAGATGCTGAAGGAAAAGCAAATTCTTTGGCTGACTTAGTTGCATCAAACTGTTCTTGCTGGAACCTTGGACTTTTTATATCCCACCTCCAGTTCCATCTAGTTAAATACACACTTCCTTGACGAAGGATCACTGAATTAGGAAGGGCTCTGTATTTCAGTGCCTGTGAACCCCTTAGTCCATTTGTGGCATAAAAGTGAAGTTCATATTAGATAAAGAATCTGACAGGGATATTGCCCAGGTCAGTATCTTTATAAGAGTACTGAAAGAGCAGGTATTTGTCTGTCTAGATTTCTTTAAACTGTTGTCATGAAAAAGATATAAGGGACAACTAAGAATGACTGCCCTCCTCTTTTTTCTCTGTTTATGTAGGCCCACAAGTTCTCTCAAACCCAGCCCCAGTAACAGAGGCAAGATTAGAAAGACATTCCTTATGGAAGGTGAAGTGTTTGAAGAACACTTTTTATCCTTATGACTCAGATAACATAGACCTTAATCCAGTTTCTAAGTAGAGGTACACAACCAATTTCCACTCCCTTGTCTCTTCTTTTGGGGTATGCTGTTCTCAGCCAGGTACTTCTCTATTTGTTTCACATTGGAGTCTTGAAGGGGACAGTCTCGTTCTCTTACAGATTTTAAAAATCTATTATTTGATGCATTTTCCATTTCAAAAAGAACATAATGTGTAGGCCTGATATAGACATGCTGTTAACTAAAAGTTCAGCAGAAATTCCAGTGACAGTCTTCAAATACCAATTTCTTATTAGTATCTCCACAGCCATGCCATTTAGTACTCGAACAAGAGAAACAGATATCCTCTGATAACATGAGACCAAAGAATTGCAAAATTTGAAATATTTCATAGTAGCAATAGGCCAGATTTTCAATGTGAAAAACAAGAAGTCTATAGCAACAGAGAAGTCAGGAGCATTGTGAATACTTTTTCTTCTTCCTTTTTAGCCAAGCAAATTTTCTTTTGCTCACTTCCCTACCATACTGTTAGGTTTTGACATTTACTCTCTACTTGAGGAGTAAAAGCTGAAGTGCTTTACTACAGGGGCGTATGAAAGGAATTTGGTTTTCCTCTTTTATATTTCCTATGCTGTTCTGTATCTAGCACCTTTTAACGCCAGGATTCACTTGTATGTACTTGCTCTCCATTTAGTTATTCCGCATCCTGCCTAAAGAAGTCAGGAGAATAGGATTTTAAAGGGAGAAAAGTAGTTACGTATTTAACCTTTGTTAGCAGTTTCCATGAGTCAAGTAAGCTGACATAGGCTTTTGAGAGGCTTCTGTTAATGAGTGAATAAAATACACATTTGAAAAATATAAAATGATGAGGTATGTTTTTCTATTTCTTTCTGTGTTTTCTGTTCTGTTAATGTTTTTGTACAGGAATTCTATATAGTATATTAGGCAAGATGATTAACAGCAGACTCATTCATTTCCTCAGACTTTCCTCAGGTGAAGGGGTATATGCTGTCAGGTACTTAATTCTTGTAGGATTTTTCTTCATTTCTTCTTGTGATTTTTGTAAAGGTCTATGTTTTCTGTTTGTTGACAAAGAAGAGAGATACAAAGCATAGTGACAAATGCAGTTTAGCTGCTGCATGTAAGGGAGCAGCATGGACAGACAAAGGAAGACAATCTAAAACCTGAGAGTCATGACAAGGCAGGCAAAAAGTAATGACTTTAGCAGCAAAGAGTGCACCTCCACAGTATGGGAATGAGGGGGGTACGGCAGGTCTGGTGACAGTAGCCAGGGTCAACCAAGAGTGTAGATTGCCAGGCAAGTGCATTGTGAGGAGGCAGGTCCAAGGTCAAAGCTGCAGAATCACGTCTGTAGGTTAAGGTCAGGATCCAGATCAATGGGGTACATGGCCAGTCATAGGCATGGCTGCTGCTGCAGCGCAGCTGAG
The DNA here is from genome assembly GCA_013397275.1 of Burhinus bistriatus. Classification (NCBI taxonomy): domain Eukaryota; kingdom Metazoa; phylum Chordata; class Aves; order Charadriiformes; family Burhinidae; genus Burhinus; species Burhinus bistriatus. Next base: position 3,652 of record VYXH01010648.1, on the reverse strand, counting down.
ATGGAGATCACACACGAGAGCTGCAAAAAGCAGCTCCCAAGTGAAGAAGTGGGCACCTCCACCAAGGCTGCTTCTAGCTTTTTCTCAAAGAGCTCCAGGGTCTGTCAAGGTTTCTCAAACAGCTTTCAGGGGACCAGGCTTGAGCACAGGGAGCTAAACTTGAGGCAGTGGGGACAGTACAGGCCAGCCCCTGACACTGGCATGTAAGACTCTCTAAGTAGCATTTTCACAAGCTTTCACACCTATGAGATTTACTCCTTGCTTGCTATACTATGTTTTCTCTATGCCTCTTCCTCCCAGGTTTTCCATTATCTTCTCTTTTTTTCCCTTCTGCCCCCTTTTTCTCACTGTATATTCTTATTCATATTATTCTACTTCATTTTTCCAGTTCTTTCCCTTTCCTTATATTACCAGCATCCATTCCCATGTCTTTTCTCTTGTAATCTGCTGTTCTGCAGTCTTACATACATCAAAGTAGATAGAAACAGTGGACACACAGAGTAAATGACATTTTATCTAACTTTATCCAGGTAGACGTTAGGGGTGTATGCTAACATAGCCATCTATCTTCCTTTGTAGTCAATGGAGAAAAAGACAGGTAACGCAGGAGGATGCTTCAGCTCATCCTAAGACAGATGTCTAAAAGAGAAACTGTACTCATAAGGTGCCTAGCTTTCTCCACTGACTAAAAAGACACACCTAGTTTATGAACACAACTAAATTTAAGTGAGATAAAACCTATCTGTATATAAGATCTTCTCTGTGACTTACAGCTTACTGCAGTTTTTAGAATAGGGCAAGTCTTTTCTCCCACTTAACTGGACTAGAGGGCAAATCCTAAAGGCAAAAGTTATTTCTTGAGGAGAGATCTGAAATTAGGGCTCAGGTTGCCAGACTGTAACAGAACAAAGAACAACCAGTCCTAGCCAACCTGTTACTAGCTTTATGGACTCAAAAAGGCTTTGATATCTTCAGTAGCTATATGCAAAGTGATTCCATAAACCAGAAGGAATGATGGAGGGACAGGCCTCCTCATGGCAAGCTGGCTTTTCAATGCATAATTCATAACACTGTGCAACAGCTGTAGCTGGAAAAGACAAGGAAACAAAGGAGGTGAGAAAGCCCTCAGGAATACAGTCACATAGATGACTTGGACGAATGTTGGTGTTCTGGCACTAGTCCTGTGAGTGATTTTCTTGTAGATTAGGTGGAAGACAGAGTATATGACCAGTGCTAACTTTAATATGAATTTTTCTTTCTTCATTTTTTCTGTTTGTCACATTTTTCTCTCTTCAGACCTGTGACCAGGAGCTGAGAACAGGTGCAAAGAAAGAACGATGCCTTCAGGGGAAAAGCCTACTTCTGTGTACACTTCTTCTCAGTACTCTCCTTGGCTTCACAGTGCTTATCACCTACCTCATGATGACTTGTGGTCTAGGTATAATATGGGATATCCTTTTCCCTGCTTCCTCATTCACCTCATTTGTAAGACCCCTTTCTCTCCTATCTGCCTCCATTGTGTATTAGGCTTAGCATCTGTGTTAAGAATCAGACTTTCAGAATCTCAAAGAATCATAACACTAGTTATCAAAAAGGCACACTGTTCTGCCTCTGCCTTGCATCAGAGTGGGGAGAGATCCCCACACCTGTCCTCCTCCTCTGCCTGCCATTTAATACGCCTGGACATACTTTTGAGGGAGAGCATCATTATATTGTCTTTCATCTCATCATCGTGTCATGCTCTATCTGTAGTCACCTCCAGGAAATTAGACTGAATGTGAGACTTGGAGTGCCTCCTCCACCTTTCCATCTCTCGCTTAATAATTCTAGTCCTAGGTTTCTAGCACAGACCAGTGCAGTCATAGTGTAGAAAGAAAAGTCATAGTCTCTTGCTAATGGGAGAGCTGTGAGCATAGACCAGAAATACTAATTTGCCTTTCAAATTTGCTAAACAACTATCTGCAGAATGGTCCATGTAAATGTTTATGCATATAGAATGCTCATTACTGAAGGTGCATTTATATTGGTGGATACAGACATTCCCTGCTCCATTATTGACTTTTCACCTAGCATTTTTATTTAGCCCCGGTTGTATGCTGGAGACTGTTCACTACAGAGACCAAGGAAAAACTGTAGTTTAGATTTCCACTCTGCCTGCCTCCTCCCATGTCAACTGTTTAAACCATAGCATGGAAAGTCTTACTTTGATTTACAGGTGACTTATTTCAGTAAGTAATTGATCTAATCTGATGTTGATAGAAGACAATGAACCAAAATGAGAACACATACCCAGTGATGCGCAGCAGTTTAGATAAAGGGAGTTTTAGATCAAAGCAAGATGTACTAGAAAGTCTTGGTCCTGTTTGAACAAATGTCATTGCTGAGAAATGTTTCCCATGCTTGGACATCTTCCTCCATGTTTTAAACTTTTCTCCTTACTTTCTGTGTGCTATGTCCTTCTTTTGCTTCATGTGTTGACACCTCAGTTGCTTCTTGTTTATCATTTGGCCAAATTTGGCTGATTCAGAGAAAATATACTGAGAAAGCAGAATAATCCAACCTGTGACTGCCTAGATAGTATGAACAGAGGACACCACCTCTGCACTGATAACCTATCCTTTACTTAAAGAATCTCCCTTATAAAGTGCAAAGGCAGTCTTCCTGTGAAGTGAAAGACAGAACACACTTTGTTCCATATTCAGCGAAAAATTACAAGGAATTCAACACTCTGCATGCAAAGGAGTTTGTACCAAAAATAAATCTTTTGGGGAAAATGTCCTACAGATAACTCCTCATTTTTTTTTGTTGTTCTCACCACTGTCACTGCTTAGTTCTCTCCTATTTACTTCCTGCCCAGGATCCTGTGATGCCGAGCTGGGTCTTACACTGTTGGCCAGAATCCTGAATTCTAGGAATGACACTGTAGACCCCTGTGAGGATTTCTACAAATATGCCTGTGGCAGCTGGGAAGGGAAACACTCAAGCAAAATCACAGAAGAATCACTAAATGTATTTGATGTGTTGTTGGAAGAAAACCAGTTGATCCTGAAAAGGCTTTTAGGTAGGGACAGATGATTGGTGTGTTACCTTCAGCATCTTCCTCAGTCAGAGCTGAGAATACTAATAACTGAGAGCACAGTCATTCCGAACAGAGACTGAGTTCAGTCTCTTCATTCTGCTGTCATTACAGGTACTGATTTATTCTTCAGCATGTTGTATTACAATAGCTGCATTTTAAACATTTTAGCTCCCCTTGCCAAATGTGACAAATGAAAGTCACACTTTAAAATTCTGACAGCAACCCAAACCAATTTCCTGTTGCCTTGTAAAAGTAGGCCCTTTTTGCTGTGCTTGTCTGAATGTGATTGTCTGAATGTGGTCATGTGTCCTGACTCCATGTGGGACTGAAGCCTAGATACGCACCACCTTCCTGTTGTGCTCTTGTTTCCACGCAAAAATACTCATAAATTTGACCTCAGGAAGAGTCATGGCACTAGAATGTCTCTTGCTTTGTGTGACTGAGGGAAGTGTGGAGGTATTTACTAAATTGTTCTGAATCAAAGTGCAGTGTAATATTTTCTTACAACATTTCTCTGCTCTAATACTGCCCCAATTTTCTTTTTTTACCATTTTTTCCTCTCCCCCTCCCCCC
>VYXH01010647.1:315740-331924 GCA_013397275.1 Burhinus bistriatus | reverse complement strand
GCCCTTCCAGTTTTCTCCCTACAGAGCCCCAAAACATCTTTGTAGTTCTCGTGATTTGCCTGCCCCTTCTTCCAAAGGTCATAAACTCTTTTTTTTCCCCTCACTTCCAGCCAAACCTCTCTGTTCAGTCAGGCCTGTCTTCTTCCCCACCAGCAGCTCATCTTTCAGCATGTGGGGACAGCCTGCTGCTGTGCCTTTAAGACTTCCTTCTTGAAGAATGTCCAGCCTTTCTGGACTCCTTTGTCCTTCAGGACTGCCTCCCAAGGGACTCTGTCAACCAGGCCCCTAAAGAGACCAAAGTCTGCCCTCTGGAAGGTGGCAGTTCTGCTGAACCCCCTCCTTGCTTCTCCAAGAATTGAAAATTCTGTCATGTCATGATCGCTGTGCCCAAGAGAGCCACAGCTGTCACATCCCCCACAAGTCCTTCTTTGTTCACAAACAACATGTACAGCAGGGCACCTTCCCTAGTTGGCTACCTCATCAGCTGTGTCAGGAAGGTATCCCCAACACACTCCAGGAACCTCCTAGATGGTTCCCTCTCAGCTGTATTGTATTTCCATCAGACATCTGGTAAGTTGAAGTCCCCCACAAGGACAAGGGTTAGCAATTATGAGACTTCTCCCAACTGCTTATAGAATATTTTGTCTGCCTCTTCATCCTGATTGGGTGGTCTATAACAGACTCACACCATGGTATCTGGCTTGTTGGCCTTCCCGCTGATTATTACCCATAAACATGCAACCCTGTTGTCACTATCATTAAGTTCTAGACATTCATAATACTCCCTAACATATAGGTCTACCCCACCACCTTGCCTTCCTTGCCTGTCCCTTTTTATCGCAATCCATAATTTTTACCATTTTTCTGATTCTGTCTCTCATCCAACTAGAGGGGGAAGTGAACGAATGGCTCTGTCGTGTTTAGCTGCCTGCTGGGTTAAACCACAACACCACGGCGTCATTCAAAATCCTTTTGTAGTTGGAACTTTTATAACTACTGCAGAGAACAAAACTGTCAAGGCCTTGTCTTTGAACCTGTACTGCTTGTGTAACTTCTGTAGCTACTCCTGTCCATGCTGGAACTTCTGAAATGACTTTGTCAGCAGCTACTTTTCCCCCTGGTGGTAAGTGCTTAAGCAGGATACATGATACACTCTGATTATTTTTTCCCTAAGAAGTGAATTTGGAACACCTGTACACTCCTTACTTGTCTCTGCAGCTAGGTTAAGTACAGCATGGACTAAAACATGACCACAAATGCTTTCAGACATTTCTTCCAGAATAATATTGTCTGTGCAGAAATACTGTTTGTGTCAAGATCTGAATCAAACTTGCTTCTTTTTTGTTTTGGCATTACTGCTGTTGTTATGTCTCATGCAGTAGCAGTAGCTCTTCTGTGATTTGTGAGGGCTTTCAACTTTTGGTAGGATGGTAGTTGGAACAAAAATTGTTTAAGGGCTTTCATATTCACAGTGGCAGCTGGATTAGCAACAGTCTTTCCTGTTCTGTGTTTGGTATGTTCTTGTTTCATGAACTGCAAGCTCTTATTTCTCAAAGTGAAGCTGATATTTCCACAAATAGGCATACTTATTTCCCACACTAGCAAATATCAAAGTATTTTATAATGCCAACCTTGGCATCTCTTCTTAGTGTTAACAGGAGTCAGTCTGATGTCCTTCTAAACATAACGTGGATCATACTGTCTCATTCTCTTCTGAGGTTTCTGTAGTTGTTAAAAGATGCGGTCTTCTGTTTCACACTGGTAGTAGAAACTCCAAGTTTCCTACTGCTTTTAGTAACTTAGAGTTGCTGAGAATCATCAGACTGCCATCTTTTTTTAATGCTTAGGGTTGTGCTTTTGCAGTAGGAATGTCAGATGCAAAACTACCACTTACTCTTCAGTGCTTTTTTTCCCTGCTTGACTGGGAGTGATGATATTTTTTGGGTGCTGATCACAGCCACCTCTGTGCTCTGTGCATGGATTCACCAGTAAAGACAAAAAAACTGCAGGGAGGAAGCAGACATTGATTGTTTCATCCACACTTCTGTCTGCCTGCATTCAACTGATTCCCTAGTAAGAAACATCTGTTAACTCTCATAATGGTCAAGCAAAAGCCTGCAGGAAAACAGGTTTCATACACAATCCTTCAGCACTACATAAAAGATTTTGAGTTTTTCATAGCTAGAAGAAGACGGAAGTGATAAATCTTGCATTTACAGAAGGTGATGAATTTGATTAATTTTTTTTTTTTTTTAATTTTTTTCCCCCCTCTTAGTATATTTTGCAGATCTTACAGGAATAGTCAACCATCTCCCTTTTGCCAAGGGATCTTAAAGGTTTATACATATTTAAAACCACTAAGCTAAGCCATCCACTAGAACAAGGGGAAAGTAATGGCTGTTATTGTTGACAGTTAGTTATCTAGTCTGTTTTAAAGAGCACCCAATGATGGAAATTTTGGAAGTTACCAGGTAGGATATTACAATCCTTCAATATCCTTAGTTTAGAAGCCAAAGAATTTTTGAGACTCATTGTCCTACCCACCATAAAAAAGATAAAAGTGTTGTTCTCTCTAGTTTTGTTTATCCCTTTTGCTGTCCCTTTTCCCTGATTAAACAGTGCTAGTCTTTTCTTTGAATGTTTTAATGTTTTCTAGACCTCAGTGCTTTCTTATGGACAGTTTTCAATATTTTCAGATTTCCTTGAGCACATTACCTGAGATTGGCTATAGTGCTTCTACTTAGTACTTGATGTCATCATTGTCCTCATCAGTTGAATAAGAGGACTGTTTCATGTTTTGCAGTCTGTAGTCCTGTGTAGGTATCTTAATTCCGTGATTGCCTTTTTTCATTATAGGATGCCATGTAGATTAAAGTTAATTTGTGGTTACAGGGTACGTTCATATGTAACTCTTGACAGACCATCTTTTTATATTTATTAATAAACAACAGTACTTCTGAGGAAGGGCTGAATATAATAGATGTAACAACAATTTATGAGCCTGCCATAAATTTACAGTTTATTCTTTTTTTGCAGCCTGCTATAGTGCTCAAAACCTTGGGGTATAAAATGCTAATTCTGTGCTTAATTTCCTTGTGTGACACTGATTTGCTCTGCTGATCTGCTCTACCATCCCATGCCCCCTTCCCACAAGACTGATGTTTTAGCACCTTTTCCTGGTTGAGGTGGGTGTAGGGTTAATTTTCACAAGAAGCTGGGATGGGACGTAGCCTGGTCAGCTGACCCAAACTAGCCAAAGCAATATTCCGTATCATGTGAGCCATGCTCTGTATATAGCTGGGGAGCTGGCTGGGGGAGGGGGCAGAAAGAGTGCAGCAGAGTGCAGGCCACAGTTTGGTTTCACTTGGAGGGACGTCCAATACACTTGGAATCAACTGGCCCAGGGTGGAAATACAGCCCCACCATCTGCCATGGACTAATCCAGACTGTACTGGAACAGGGTGAAGCTCTGGAACATGTGCTGTACATTAACGACATCATTGTATGGGGCAACACTGCAGAAGTTTTTGAGAAAGGGAATGAAATAGTTTGAATCTTTCTGAAAGCCTGTTTTGCCATAAACCAAAGTAAGGAGGAGGGACCTGCACAGGAGATCCAGCTGCTAGGAATAAAATGGCAAGATGAACGCTGTCAGGTCCCAAAGGATGGAACCAAGAAAATAGTAGCTATGTCTCCACCGACTAGTAAAAAGAAAACACAAGCTTTCTTAGGTGTTGTGGGTTTTTGGAGGATGCATATCCCAGATTACAGTCTGATTGTGACTCCACTATATCAAGTGACCCAGAAGAAGAAGAACGACTTTAAATAGGGCCCTGGGCAATGGCAAGCTTTTGAACAAATCAAACAGGATATGGTTCCTGCAGTAGCCCTTGGGCCAGTCTGGACAGGACAAGATGTTAAAAATGTGCTCCACACCACAGCTGGGGATAACGGACCTACCTGAAGCCTCTGGCAGAAAGCACTAGGAGAGACTTGAGGTTGACCCCTAGGGTTTTGGAGTCGGGGATGCAGAGTATCCGAAGCCCACTATACTCCAGCTGAAAAAGAGATATTGGCAGCATATGAAGGGATTTGAGCTGCTTTGGAAGTGGTTGGTACTAAAGCACAGCTCCTCTTAGCACCTCAACTGCCAGTGCTGGGATGCATGTTCAAAGAAAAGGTCCCTGCCACACATCATGCAACTGATGCCGTGTGGAGTAAGTGGATTGCACTGATCACACAGCAAACTTGAATGGGAAAGCCCAGTCGCCCAGGAATTCTAGAAGCAATCATGGACTGACCAAAAGGGAAAGATTTTGGGGACATCACCGGAGAAGGAGGTGACAATGTGCAGAAGAAACCCCATCATATAATGAACTACCAGAAGATGAGAAGAAATATGCGCTATTCACTGATGGATCCTGCTGGATCGTGAGAAAGCATCAAAAATGGAAGGCTGCTGTGTGGAGTCCTACATGACGAGTTGCAGAAGCCACTGAAGGACAAGGGGAATCAAGTCAGTTTGCAGAGGTGAAAGCCATCCAGCTGGCTTTAGATGTTGCTGAATGAGAAGAATGGCCAGTATTTTATCTCTATACTGATTCGTGGATGGTGGCAAGTGCTCTGTGGGGGTGGTTACAGCAGTGGAAGCAGAGCAACTGGCAGCGCAGAGGTAAACCCATCTGGGCTGCTGAACTGTGGCAAGATATTGCTGCCCGGATAGAGAATCTGGTTGTGAAAGTACGCCATGTAGATGCCCATGTACCCAAGAGTCGGGCCACTGAGGAACATCAAAACAACCAGTGGGTAGATTGGGCTGCTAAGATTGAAGTGGCTCAGGTGGATCTGGACTGTCAACATAAGAGTGAATTATTCATAGCTCGGTGGACCCATGACACCTCAGGCCATCAAGGAAGAGATGCAACATACAGATGGGCTCGTGATCGAGGGGTGGATTTGACCATGGACACTATTGCACAAGTCATCCATGAATGTGAAACATGTGCTGCAATCAAGCAAGCCAAGCGGTTAAAGCCTCTTTGGTATGGAGGACGATGGCTAAAATATAAATATGGGGAGGCCTGGCAGATTGATTATATTACACTCCCACAAACCCGCCAAGGCAAGCGCCATGTGCTCACAATGGTGGAAGCAACCACCGGGTGGCTGGAAACATACCCTGTGCCCCATGCCACCGCTCGGAACACTATCCTGGGCCTTGAAAAGCAAGTCCTGTGGCGACATGGCACCCCAGAGAGAATTGAGTCGGACAATGGGACTCATTTCCGAAACAGCCTCATAGACACCTGGGCCAAAGAGCATGGCATTGAGTGGGTATATCACATCCCCTATCATGCACCAGCCTCTGGGAAGATAGAACGATACAATGGACTGTTAAAAACTACACTGAGAGCCATGGGTGGCGGGACCTTAAAACATTGGGATACTCATTTAGCAAAAGCTACTTGGTTAGTCAACACCAGGGGATCTGCTAATCGAGCTGGCCCTGCCCAGTCAAAACTTCCACACACTGTAGAAGGGGATAAAGTCCCTGTAGTGCACATGAAGAATATGCTTGGGAAGACAGTCTGGGTTAGTCCTGCCTCAGGCAAAGGCAAACCTATCCGCGGGATTGCTTTTGCTCGAGGACCTGGGTGCACTTGGTGGGTGATGCAGAAGGATGGGGAGGTTCGATGTGTACCTCATGGGGATCTGATGTTGGGTGAGAACAGCCAATGAATCAAATTGTATGATGTTAATTGCTAAATAATGCTGCCACTGTATGTCATCATTACTATAATTGCTATATGCCATGTCAGTTTTACTGCAGTAAGAATCACCCAAACTAATGACAGATGGACTTTGATGAAACTGAGTGAAGTGCAGTGATGATGGGATCAGTACTGACCTCAGCAGCTGGTGCCCAGCAACTGCCTCGAGATTGACATCTTCAACCCATGGACTGTGGGTGTGGGCCACGCTGGATACACCAGCTGTGAGCTCCAAACACAGCATGCAACAGTCCAGCACCACGCACCATCTTTCCTGCCCTGAGAGACTGTTCTAACAGAGGCAGCCAGAAGTCATGGATTAAGTGAACTCAACGGACATTTTTAGAGGGATGGCCTAAAGACTAAGGGAATTATATGTGTATGTGTATATATATATGTATATATATATACACGTATATGTATATCTCAAAGTCAGGGAAATGTGGTGATAATTAACTGGAAACTGTAAGATCTGGGCATGACGTAGATGGTCTAGAATAAGGGGTTGATAATGTTCTGGTTCCAGCAGGGATAAAGTTAGTTTTCACGAGGAGCTGGAATGGGACACAGCTGGATGTGCTGACCCAAACTAGCCAGATGGGTAGCCTTGCTCAGTATATAGCCAGGGAGCTGGCCAGGGGAGGGGACACAAAATGCCACTTGAGAGTGGGCTGGGCGTTGGGTTCCGGTTGGTGAGCGGTGGTCCATTAGTTGTGGTTTGTATATTCCTCTATCGGTGGTGGTGGTGTTTTCCTCTTTCCTTCACCATTCTGTTAAACTGCCTTTATCTCAACCCACGAGTTTTGCCTTTTTCTTCCATTCTCCCCCTGATCTGCTGCTGTGGGGGGAGTGAGTGAAAAGACTGTGTGGTTCTTTGTTGCTGGCTGGGACTAAACCACAACAACCTTTATAACTCCTCTTTTTAATTCAGTTAAATAGAAGGAAAGGTTTTGCTATCTGAATCAGAATGGGAATTAAAACACCTTTTAAAAGGCTAGCAAATAACATTGAGCTATTATTTGTATTTATAATTCTTTAGGTATGCCATCTCAGAAACACATCTGAAATTTGGTCTAAGAAATAAGTGCTTAAGTAGGATACGTTCTTGTTGCTTGTGCTAGTGTGACTTATTAATATTGTAAGCTGTTGTGGGATGTAGGTTTTTTTGTTACTGTCCTTGACTCATCAAGTTGGGGAGAACTTCTGGAACTGTGTGTTGCAACACATGATAACACTTCTCTGTCTTTTATAAGACAGGTTAGTAATAAAATATTTCTGCCTCTAAAAATGATTACTTCTGACAAATAATATTTTTTCCTTTTCTTTACAGATATTTTCCAATTTATCTCTGAATGAGCGTTGCCTTTCAGCATCATTAGTCTGTAAATATTGGCGTGACCTTTGTTTAGATTTTCAGTTTTGGAAGCAACTGGATCTCAGTAGTCGTCAACAGGTATGAAGGTATCATTGCGGAAAAATTATGTTTTGGTGACTCAGAACTTGTTCTCAGAACTTGTACTCTTGACCAAAGGTAAACAAAAGAAACACATAAAACGGTGATGTCTGTGCTTTCAGGGATTTTTCTACTAGAGGCTGAAAATGTCTGCATCCTTAGATTAATTCCTTTAAATGTAGCTTCTTTTGACTGAGGTCAGTTGTTAAAAAGTGTGAGGAGAAGTGCTGTTTGAGATAGATTGTAGGTTACATATCTCAGATCTGCATCAGTAGTGATAGTTCCATTCATAAGAACTATCAGATCTCATATTAATTGAAAGATGTACATGAGCTTTTCTGAGGATGGTCTAGTTTGGAGAATGGTCACCTAACTGGTTCTTGCTCTCTTTGTTTTAACGAATTTTCTTCAATTTTTCTTCAACTGATGTGGCTTCTACTGACCAGAAGACAAATTGTGTCTTTTTAGGCCTTTAGCCAATCCAATAATTAAATATGTCTGGAATTCATGGATTTCATTTAGTGAGATCCTTACAGAGCCTAGCCTTAGATTATTCAGGTTAATTTTCCTCATTGGAAAACTATTCTAAGGATGCCTGTGCTGTTTGGCCACCCCCTTTAGCTTTCTTATTACTTAGTTACTTGCAGAGGTTTATAAAACAATTTCTTGAGAGTTTTGTGAAAATACAGAGTGCAGGGGAACAACCATTGGAGGGTCCCATTTGAAGAAGCAGCAATATGAACTCATCTATGTTGGACAGAAATAATTTACATGGGATATTATTTTCAGATCTCCAATGCATAGGAAAGCATGCAAGTTCTCTTGCCTCTAGAGTTACTAGTTAACGTATTTCTGAACTGCTATGGAAAAGTTACATAGCAGATTGTCTGATTTTTCTCAAGTGACTCCAGAGCACACTCAGACCAGAGGTCCGTCTTTTTGCTCTGTAGGTACTATGTGTCAAATAAGTCTTTCTTGTATACTGTCTTGAGGTGTAGCCTTGTTTCTGCTTCTGTTTGCCTGTTAGGTATGTTGGGATCTCAGTTTATCAGTTCTGACATTGCCATAAGAACCCTATCTTGCAAATTTTTATTAAGTTCCTAAACCAACATTAAGCACAAATGTTATCCTTCTTCATGTGTGAGGAGGGTTTGGTGGTTTTGGGTGTTTTGGTTATTGTTGGGGTTGATGGTTTTGGTTTTGTGGGTTTTTTTTTTTTGGTGGGGTGTGTGTGGCTTGTTTGTTCAGGCATTGTTTGCGTGTAGGTTGTGGAGGGTTTTTTGGGTTTTGTGGGGGTTTTCTTGTTTGGGTTTTGTTTTGGGTTTTTGGTTTTTTTTTGCGATTTGTCATGTTTTCTAGCTAACAGCTCCCTGATGAAATAGCAAGAAAAAAGATTAGACTTGCTACTAGTGGAAAACAGATTGAATGCAGCAAAGAAAGTATTTGTTTCTCAACTGTGTAAGAGAAAACCAAAAGGGATTCGTGTTGCTCTCTTGCCCTCCCCAGGCTTAATGCTAAATCTCATCTATGCTAAGTGGTGGATAAGTATTCCTGAATGGTTTTGTTAGAAATACTTTTGTCATATGTCACCTGATTTTTTGAAACTAAACTTTTAAAATGAGGGAGTTCTACGCATTGTGTCTTACCTGCTTTGGTTTTGTTTGTTTTGTTTTAACTTATAAGCTTGAGCATGAGGAATATCTTATGTTTCTTCCCTGCTTTGTAGGACTGACTTCTTTTAAAATTATTGGCATGTTAGCTAAGTACAATGTGTATAGGTACAAAGTGGATAGAATCTTTTTTTGTTCAAAGGAGCTCTGGGAAATTAGTGCATGTATCTGATTTAATGGTCTTTCATAGACTAACACTTAAAATATGCAAATATTCTCTTTTAAAAATGAGCAAATAACAGGAGGAAACTTCTGGGTTTTAATTAGCTTTTTTTTTGTTACTGTGTTGTTTCCTTCTCATTCCTTTCATTCACTGCTACCTTAAATGACTGTTTTCCATTAAGAAGCCCATTGTTACTTGCTGGTTTTGGATGATTACCAAAGCCTACATAAAAACCTGTTGCATTTCAGAGACATATAAACCCTTTACTTCTCTGTAAATGCTGCCTTAGGTACGTGAGTAGAGTGCTGCTATAGAAGGGCATCCTTTCTTCTAAAGGATGGAGAATTCTTTATCTGAAGTATGAAGAGGACCATTAACTGTTATTCTGCCCAAGTGTTGGAGCAGAATTCTTTAAAGATAACTATAAAACTGATTATACCAGTATACTTTTGTCCTGGAAAGGAAATCTTTTCATTCTCCCAGTAGCTTACGGAAATGCATCTTACAAATAGTAGTTTTTGTTCTAATGAAATTAAAGATGTCTATGAAAAAAGTTAAATTTGAATATTTGGATTTTCTTTGCAGGTCACTGATGAACTGTTGGAAAAGATAGCATCAAGAAGCCAGAATATTACTGAAATCAATATTTCTGATTGTCGCAATGTATCTGATATGGGAGTATGCATATTAGCGATTAAATGTCCTGGACTACTAAGGTATACTGCCTACAGGTGTAAACAGCTCTCTGACACCTCTATTATTGCCGTTGCCTCTCAGTGTCCTCTTCTTCAGAAAGTGCATGTAGGCAATCAAGATAGACTCACTGATGAAGGCCTAAAGCAGGTAACGATCCATTCCACAAATATACTTTGTAAATGTAGTATCTTTCAACTTCTTACCAGGTGCAAAAGGGACGTGGAAGAAGGTACCCTCTTCTAGGATTTTATTAAAATCAGATGACCTCTTCTACTTTAAAAATTGGTTTATGGACACACTTTCTTGGTGCAGTGAATGCCGTTCTCTAGAGAGTGCACATACTTTTTTTTAAATAATATCCAGGAATTAAATGATCCCTTTTATAACGAAATCTCCAGTTTGACATCCTGTAGTTCACCTCTGGCTGATAGAGCTTTCCTGAGCTTAGTTGCTATTTGGAACCAGTATTTAAATAACTCCTTTTTGCATCACGAAGGCTGAAGGTGACTGAGATCTGTATTTGTTAGGCATGCAGGAAGGTTTCATCAACTGTCTCTCTTGTGTTAAAGGAGCATTTAGGGTAAGCTGTGAAGAGTTATGTTAAATCAAATATGCAAATATGCTGTCAATGGTCTAGCATACAGGCATTGTTAGCTACTTATATATGTGCCCAATACATATGTGTTCTTATGTGCTGCTCTTAGCTCCATTTTGTTGACTATAGTTAGCAACTTCATTCTGTCGTGTGTGTAATTATAATCTTTCTTGTTTGTGTATAGTACTTACAAAACCTGTAAAGAAATACAATTTTTAAGGGGTGGCGGAGAAGCAGAAAGAAATCTTAACTCCCAGCTCTCCAGTTCAGTCAAATCCTGTTCATTTTTTTCTTTATTCTTAAATACTTGCTTTGATTTCATTACTTGCAGCTGGGATCAAAATGCAGAGAATTGAAGGACATTCATTTTGGGCAATGTTACAAGATCTCGGATGAAGGAATGATCATTATAGCTAAAGGCTGTCTGAAGTTGCAAAGAATATACATGCAAGAAAACAAATTAGTAAGTACACGTCACGATTTTTTTTTTCCCCCAGCATTTTCATTGTCAAAGCTTTCTCTTGGTTTTCATGTTTAAAACTTATTTCTGAATTGCTGCTTTTTGGCAGTGAATTGCTTAAAAATGTTCTTTAGCTGTGAAAATCTAGGTTCTACAGAGATAGCTCAAAAGATGACTGAAAGTACAAGTTAAGGTAATGCTCTTCCAGAGAGATACTAACTTTTGATTTTGACGTGACATTCCAGGAGTTAATAGTTTGGGAGATGCCTGATTTATGTAGGAAAATGCTTAGTCCGTATAGAATGTTGCTTTTGTTTATACCAGTACGTTTTTCTACAGTAAGAAGTGCAAGCTTGTCTAAACTAAAAGATTTTTGGAGGTTGGGTTCTTGATTACAAATAATACACTTTGATAATCTTTTCTTGAAATACGTCACTTCCTCATCAGGATGCAGTAGAGTAGTGTGGCTGTGCTAGTAGAAGGAAATTGTTAAGGAGTAATAAAACTACTTTGTGTCCTAATTGTAAGCAATCTCTGAAATGGTGGTTTCTAATGTTGAAAGCCAGTACCTACTTGGATGGCATAGTAGAACACTGGCTTTAATTTTTTTATTTTTTATTTTTTCTTGCAAGTAAATAGAAAAACTTGCTTGCAGTTGAATTCTTAATTATCAGCTAATGTCAGGGTTATAAGCATTAGTTTGAAAACTGCTGAACTGGAACAAATAAATTGCGTTTGTAAGAAAACAACATACCTTGCACTCAGAGGCATTTGATATTTGGCTTCAAATAGACAAACAGATACTAATGCATAAGATGATTCATTTGAGAATGGTTTCTATTTAAAAAAAAAAAAAAAAAGCCATTTGTTGGTTTTGATCAGAATTGTAGGAAGTTGAGAAATAGGAGCTAATGGCCAAAACAGAGATCTCAAATAATTCAAATGCAGAAAAAAGGGTGTGTCCTCTCATCCCTTATCGAAACAAAATCTTAAGTACTGTCAAAATTAGTCCTTGTAATATTTATCTTAATCCATTNAAAATTAGTCCTTGTAATATTTATCTTAATACATTAAAATCTTTAATTAAAAAAAAAAAAAGAGAAAGTTCCCAGAAGCCTGAAAGAAAGCATACTCCTGCAAAATTTAACTGGAAAAAGGTAGGGAAATTCAAAGTATTATTAATCTTTAAATAAAGGAGGAAAAACTTGTTGTGCATAGTCAAGGTTTGAGTAATTGTACGTGAAAGATCACTTAATTGTACATAAAGATTATTGTATGTATAAATACCTATGTAAGTGCATTCTTATTGGAAAATATGTGGGTAAGGTGTTAATTTGACCTTCCTTAAAGATATGTCTTACACTTCTTGCCATAGAAGTTTTTGTTCTCTTTGTAGTCTGAAATGTAGCTTAAGAAGTTGACATTACAATTGTTAGCACTTAAAAGTTCTATGGTTTTATTATCTGAAATGTCAGCTAAGTTCTCAGTTGAAATGGGACATAGGAAGTACCTTCTTTTTTTTAAGACAATCAGGAAAGGTGTTCTTCGCTTGCACTTTATTTGGTTGCCTTCATTATTGGAAATGTAACATTAATTTTTCATTGGAAATAAGACAAAAATATGTACTCGGAAATAAATAGAAAACTTCTTTTAATTATTTTGTCAGTGCTGAAAATTTGTCAAGTGACTTATCAAAACTAACCCTTTGCACAATTTTTCATGAATGTAGTTTTTTTAATGTCTAATTTTATTTAAAGCTGCTGCCAAATCTTAACTTTTCAGGAAAAAATAAACTTGGGGCAAACTTGGTTTAGCTTTGTAAAGTCAAAATTCAGCTCCTTAAATCTTGGTCTAGAAATGTAAACATGAAATAAGTTATAAAGCTGTTAAGAACTCCAGAGTGTTGAATCTTTAGAGTAAAATAACACTTGAATGATTCCACTAGATGACAAAACTGCAGAAACTGATGTGCTTTCCCCTTGCTAGGGGCAAGAGACTTTGAAATCTTGCTGGAAGTGTAATTTTGTGTGGTGAACCAAGAAAATTTGTAAAAAGTTCTCATGCAGTTGTGAAATAAAAATGTTCATCTTCCAAAATAAAATAAAAGAAAAAGAATAAAACAATTGTTTAATGCTACGCATTAAGTTATCTTAAAAGGGAGTAGTGGTTGGTGGCAAATGATAATCCACTGTTAGATTTGTCAAATCCTGTGGATTACTTTTGTTCTTAAGACTGCCTTTTAAAATAAAACTACTGTTAATATTTACTGTGGCACATCTTACTTCCTACTCTTCTGGTGAAGAAGGTGGTTTGGGGAAATGTGTGTGTTTGTTTTCAAAATAAGTAAGTATTCATTCTCTGAAATCAAGATACTCTGTGGCAAGAAGAGTGGAGTTGACATATGAGGATTTGGTTTGTGTGTTTGAAGTTCATAGATTGTCAGTCTGCTATAGGAAAAAGACTCCTTTCNAGCTTCCATATGCGTACTGTAAATCGAGTCTGTACGGTTTTTTTGTTTTCTTGTTTCTCCCTTTTTCAGAGGTATTCAAAATCATGTGACTCTTACAGGCAATTTCTCTTAATTTCAAATGTGTAGTCCATTATAGATGATACATGATGGCTGGGTTTTCCTGTAGGCTTGTCTCAGACTAATGGATTTTATACTTCAAAAATACATCTATATAGAGGCAACCAGCAGCTAAATAATGCCTTTGAGAGTGTTACTTTACAATGAAATGTGGATCAGGCAACCCAGTTCAGTTGCTTCATCTGTTGCTAAGTAACGCCATTATCAGACTGCTGAGCAGAAACAGAGAAAGAAGAATTTATGTTCTGATTGTTTAATATACTAGGCATTTCACAGAAAAATAGACCCTTTCCTTTCTTTGAAATGCTGATTATGTCGTGGTAATAAGTGAAAGCTGCAAATAGCAAGCAGCTGCAAATGCTGTGTGAGGAAAAAGTTAACATTGCAAGGCTAACTTAACACAAGGTTGTTGCTTGCATAAGTGTTTATGATTTGTATCTCTTCAAAATATGTTCATTTTTTCCTCTGTCATTTGAATGGCAGAATAGTTATATGCAAAGCCTCTTTTCTGAAGCATACTGGCCAAATTGGGAACTTAGTGAAAAAAAAATTAAAAATTGCAGGACTTACAAAGTGTGCCAGTATGTTGAGTTGTCTTTCCTTATCTGTCCCCAAGCAGCCTGAAACAATCTCACAGAAATTCAATGTGAATGGAAGAACAGATTATAACTCTGTCCAGACAAAACTAGGAAATTTCCTAGCTTCTTGGCTGAGTTTAGTTGGACTTCTTAGTTTGTGGTCATAGGTGGAATTGAATGCTATGAGCATAACTTTCACATTTGCTTCATATGAATGATTACTGTGAATGAAGTTGGTGAAAGATGAATCGGTTAATTTCATTGTTAACTTTCTACCAACACTTTTTTGTCCTTCCACCCCAGGTAGACCGTACATAGCTTCAGCTGCAAAATCAGAGAACTGCTCCACACTAACATACAGTACTCTGAGACATGGAGCAGGGCTATACTTAACCTGAATTGTCAAGGAAAATTAACAGTTTTCATTGCAGCCTTCCCTAGAAGAATGGAGCCCTAAAAGGTTTTGTAACTTCTTCATAGAGAGTTGCAGAACAAGTTTGTGACTACAGTGCTCCAAAAGGGAAGGATTGCCCCAGAAGCAGTTTTGTACAAGCAGTGTGTAAACAATCCATTTCCTTACTATGAATAGACCTAAATTTGAGAGCTCATTCTAGAGCTGGGGAAAACCTTCTCCCCTTAACTATGTTGATTTTACACACTAATTTCTTTTTCATTGCCTTTCCTTAACTGAGTGACTTAATGGCTGAAGTTATAGTACAATGGTTGCTGAAACTTAGCAGGAGGGAATTGTAGACTTGTACCTTACTGTTCCACACAGCGGCTGTGTTTTTTCATGGTGAATTAGATGTGGATGAGGAGAAGGAGCTTTTAAAGATGAAGGGAGATGGAGTTTTAGATGCTATAACAGGATGACAGCGTTCCTACCTCTATACTTTGTTCCCTTCCTCTCTTTTCTCTTTTTCAAGCTTGTTTAGGGCTGGATGGGAAATAATACTGCAACTAACCTACTACAGTTGGAGTTCTGGCAGCATTTCTCCCTTTCCAATAAAATGATCTTGTGAATTAGACAACATGAAGACAAATAATTTGTGTAATGGTTCCCAGATATGTTCATTAAGATGGTTATGGTCTAACTTAACCACCTTGTTTGCCTTTTGACTCTGTTCAGGAACAGTGTCTAGTGTGAATGGAGGTCGTCTCAAGATAACTAAATTTTGGCCCACTTGGCAGTGTGTTTGATAATCTTTTTTTCATGCTGAATGTGTGACAACACCTTTATATTAAGTATTTTACAGATAATGATTTAGTGGTGTCTTTAAAGGTGGCTATTCTGTTAGTGTTCTGCCCATCTTTGCAGTTTATAGCAGATAACACAGAGTAGAAATTTGTGTTAACTGTGACGCTGCTTTTGATAGAAACTATAATACTTAAGATATGTGAATAATATACTTTTTTTAGTTCAGTGAAAAAGAATTTAGATAGACTAAAACTTTTCAAGTTTATGTCACATAATTAAATACTTAACATACCCTTTTAAAGCATTGACTGGAATGAACCTAGTGTAAAAATCTATAGGACAAAATAAACTTAATTGTCATATTTTCTGAATAGTCACAGCATAGTGTAATCTGATGAATTTATCCATATGTATTTTACTGAAATTCCCCCACACCTCCTATTTTTCACTTTGTGAAGCAGTTCTCTTTCTTCTTCATATGTGTCAGGTACAAAACATTTGCTTCAGCAGCGTACCTTGTGCATGACATAGGGCAAACATGGAGAGGATGGAGTACTTTGCTTTGAGTTTAGTCCAGGCAAATTGTTTGTGGAGAAAAGTCAATATTATGAAGCATGTAAACTGCACATCATCTGATGATGTGAACTACTGAAGTTTAGTATATATAGAAATAACTTTTTTCACTTTTAACAAGTAAATATAAGAGACTTTTAGGGAAAAATATTCCTGAAGAGTATCATTTCCTTGCCTTTCTTCCCCAACATGTTCCATATGCTGTTTCAGTTTTTACATACAATTACTTGAACTGTTCTTCCATGTGGAGAATTTCAGAAAAAGGATCATTTTCCCACGCTTCTTCATGAATACTTTCCCCAAATACATTCTAACTAGTTTATTTCATTGTTTTGAGGTTTTGAAAAGAACTGTAGCTATTCCAGGCTTTTTCCCTTTGTTTTTTTTTTTTTTTTTTTTTTTGTAAATTAAAAACTAATTTTCTCCGGGAGCTTTTTGTT
>VYXH01010647.1:300778-312788 GCA_013397275.1 Burhinus bistriatus | reverse complement strand
TTTTTTTTTTTTTTTTTTAATTGTAAATTAAAAACTCATGTTCTCCAGGAGACTGTTGCTGGTTTTCTTTGTAGACACAGAATGCACATACAGGACTAGTTACTTGCTAAACATAGGCATACATATTAAGGATGATGTCAATACTGAGATTGATTTCTCTACTGTATATCATAGCTTTGGACAATGATGCTTCATGTTCTGTCAAGTATTAAATTAGAGCTTTCTAAAACAAAAACTCCTTACAGATGACATTGTTGGTAGTATTCACTAGTAATGATAGATTCCCTCTTGTATTTTGTTTTGTCAAACACGTTACATATGCACCAAAAACTACTAGTGTACCATAAAAATAATGTTTAGTGCTTTAAAAACGCATTGAGTAACTACACTGAAACTAAGCTGGGATACAGGAAAACATGCTTTCATAAGAATTGTTTGAGACATCTGTTCGGTATTAAAAGCTGTATCAGTTTCAGTAAGCCCTTCTGAAACATTCATGTTGTTTGTTTTTACAACAAAATAACATGATTCGATAATTTCTTCAGAAATCTGACTGATACAACCTTATTTCTCAGTTTGATAATTTTTTTTCTTTTTTTTTGTTTAGAACTGTTGCATTTTCACATGGGCAGTTTCTGTAATACTGTTCTTAAGGTAAAAGATTCATGACAAGTTTGATGTTAGTCGAAGAAAAAAAAAGTGAAGATTTTGTGCTTGTGCATAAATATGTATTTGCTGTAAAGGCATTTGAATCACTATGCAGGTGTCAGACTTACTTTCTGTATAAATGGATCTGTAAGTAATCTGGCAATAAATACAATACTTCGTCGTCACCCTTAGGTGGCGGTATTGACTTTGTAGTGGTAACAGATTTTTGAGTCCTTACTGTAGTAGAGTACCAATACACAGCAGATAACTTCTGAATATTGTTCTAGATCCACAGATCCTGTTTCCTCTTTGGCTCAGCTGTAAGGATCGCTTTCTAAGTAGTTCTAAATGTCTTCAGACTGTTAGTATAACAAAACCTGCTCAACTAAATAGTGCTTGACTCTTGCAGTTTAGTTATGTGTATTCCTATTGAAGCATTTGAAGAGGGTTTCTTTGTGTAGTTCATTAAATATTAGTGAAGAGAAAGGAGAAAACTGATAGAATTTTGGGACACTGTGGGATGTTTTGTGTTCTTTTAAAATAGAATGAGTTCGAAGAACATACAATGGAAATGTGTATATCTTGGAACAGGTTGCCCAGAGAGGTGATGGATGCCCTGTCCCTGGAAACATTCAGGGTCAGGCTGGACAGGACTTTGAGCAACCCGATCTAGTTGAAGGTGTTCCTGCTGATTGCAGGGGGGTTGGACTAGATCACCGTTGAAGGTGCCTTCCAACCCAAACTATTCTATGACCTATACTAGCTATACTGAGTATAAAGTGAATGAGTTGAAACTAACCGCTACTGCAGATCCTGAATGAAACCTCAGAGAAAACCAAATATTGTTCCTTGATTTGCTTTTTACCCATTCCTAGGTGAGACTACCTTCTGCAATGATAATGCAGTTTTGAACTTGTGGCTTCTTAAAGACCAAGAATGTATCTTCTGGGAATGCGTATTTAGGAATACAACACAGGAAACTGCTTTTTGAAGCAAATTATTTTGTGTGCACCCTTGTCTAATAGTGTAGATTCTTATTTACTACATCCATTTTATTTTTAATAGTGTAGAACAAAAGCACTTCAAGTGTCTCACTTCAGTTATATTTCAAGGGTATGTGTCAGAGGCGCAAACTAATTCTGGTTTAGCCCTCGGTGTCAGATAAATTAGGAGCCCCTTAATGTAGTAATTTTCAGCTTAATGCTTAACACCGCATTTTGGGTTTTATATGCAGCACCTTGAGTTATACTGAAAGTATTTTTCTATGTTGTATTGTTCAAAAGGCATCTTATCTCTGCAGGAGGAGATTTTACTTAAGAGTTGCAAGGTGGGGTTTTTGTGTTTTTTCTTGTTTGTTTTTAATCTTCGCTAATGCTTTCATCTTTTTGTATAATTTCCGTCCCCCCACCCTCCCCCCTCCAAATACTTGTCTTCAATGAGGGAACTTTGTATTTAAGCAGGTGAAAGAAAATTTCATTTTAAGAATAATTGAGTGTTTGTGAAACTCTTTAGACTGACAGCACTGGCAACTGAAGTCCTCTTTTTGTCCACTAAACAGGTACAGCGTGAGCAGCAGCAGCAGTGCAAGCTTCACCCCACTGCTCCACCAAAGTGCTGCAAACCCTGACCTAGAGAGAGACCTCTAGCAAGGGTTAAGAGGCTTGTTCAGTCTCCATGCTCACTCAATCGTTATTGTGGCTGCCAGCGGGAGTACCCATTTGTGATAGTGGATAGATATCCACATCACAAAAGCACCAGGAACTGGACTGAAAACACCATCTTATTTCATAAAAACTACCGACCATCTGTCAAATGATTTAACTTCAGTTACCACAGACCTGAGCCACTGGTAGAAGCGAATGGCTCCATGTCCCATTGCCAGTTCCCTGAGTTCAGTCTCTTTATGAATAGTAGTACAGCTTCTTTATACTATATACTGTGCTGAAACAAAATGTGTATATGGACTGTAATTTTCTTGTAAAGCTAGTTGTACACCCCTTTCAAATGCTTGACTGTACACGTAAATACTCTGGCTTAATAATAAGGTCAGCTATATGGTTTCACTACTTTGTGCTTTTTTTTCTTTTTTAAACAAGTACTGCATTTGTTGAACTTTTTAACCAACTATTTGATGTTGTGAGTTGACTTGTCATGTATAGTGTGTGTGTGTGTATGTATACTTTTTAAAAGCAACTAAGAACCTGAGTTGTAATCTATATTGTTGCATTAATTGTATTTTTCGACTCCTGTTAGGTTACATCTGGTAGATTAATGGCTCTACCTAGTCTACAGTTTAAAAAACTTTCAATTTTTATATAGGCATAAAATCAGTTATTATACTAATTACAATAATTCTGTAGGCTGTAATTTGTTACCACTTTTTATGAATATTTTATGTATAAAAATGTGTAGTACATACACTGTAAATTAACATAATGACAAAGAATTGAGGGGTGGAAAAGTGGCTAATGCACAACTTTTTTCTACTTTTTGGTCAATATTATAAGATGATTATTCATTTGATACTTGCAGATGATATATTTTGCATACTATTTTAGAAAAGGTTTAATACATTTATTTATACATTCAAGTGATTTCTGCTAATGCCTGCACATTAACGACTGGCATGTTAGTGAACTTGTACATCAAATTTGCAAAGTACTGTAATGAATAACATCCTCAATATTGAAGATTCAGGTTCTAAAAATCAAAATGGATGGAGGTAATATGAAAAACCTAAAAGCAACCCACAAGCAAATTGCAGCAAGGTGGGAGTTCTAAATATAAGTCAATTTTTATGCTTTCTGTATAGTTATTTAAAGAGCCATTGTATATTGTAATTGAAATACATACCAAAGGCAGTGACAATACAGAAATGAGTAGTATTTATAGGGTATTTCTAGAGCATGCAGTGTTTTGTTTTTATTAAGTGCTCTGTCAAACTGCAAATAGAAAGTTAAAATGTAATTAGTAGTCAGCTCAGAAGATGCCCAAACAATTTCTTTACTGTTGTGGTACTTTGTCTAATTTGACCTGTTAGCATTTTATGTAAAAAAACCTGAATATAAGTAAAAGCAAGTTAATAGAAAGTTGCAATAGCACATTGCCCTCAAAAGAGGTTTTTACTGAAGCTATAAAACCTCTGTAATAGTATGTAACTGCTGTACTGAAAAAGATGTATGCAGTGAAGTTTTGGGGTTTTTTTTCCCTCTGGGTTCCAGTAATTAATAAATTTTACGAGAAAATTTTTGCTTCAATCTGCTTGCTGAAATGATAAATTGTTACTGAACTAAGCAAAATGTTTAAATTTTATTATGTAGGGTAGATTAATATAAATTTTTATGGACATAATAGATCTTGAATTAAACTAGAGTGTCAGCACTTGTTTGGGGTTTTTTGTGTTTGTTTTTTTTGTTTTGTGTTTTTTTGGCTTCTGTTGTTGTTGAACAAGTTATTTGAGCTTTTAATCTAATTGAAAAACTTGGTGTCCAGGGATTGGTAGCTGGATATGGAGCTTTTTTGATTGTTTGAAATACCCATATTTAATTGCCATTTGGTTCAGTGGTCCAAGTATTATTGCACTACTTCAGTCACAAACAGAGTTCTGTGATGCTGAAGTGAAAAATCTTTCCACAAAAGTATGTTTTAATAGAATGTGTGCTGCTAGATATTAAAGTCACCTAAAACGAGTTGTAACAAAAATCTTCAATTTCTATAGGGATTTTTTGGGGTGAGGGGGTGGGTTGGTATTGTTTTTTTTGATCTAGTGATACCTTGTGGCAGAGACCACTGGCAAACTCCAGGTAAATCACTTGTAGTTCTTCACTTTTTAAGTCGGTATCTTGACCCTTGTTGTACTCTGTAAAAAATCTTCAGCCATTCACTTAAGGACAGCAATAAATCAAAAATGATAATATTGCTCCCAGTGAGCTGTGGTGCTTCTTACTGAAAGAGATCACAAGTATGATACTGTGAAGCAAATCCTTAAAACTGTCAGTATCATTTTTTTAAAAATGATGGTAATTTGCATCCATCAAAGATAATACAAATATGTTTTTATTTGTTTAGGACAAAGACAAGATTATGTAAAAATAATGAATGAGAGATAGGCATCTTTGTTTATATCATCTGTTCCAGCAAATTCCCGTTGAACTTTTTATCTTTATGAAGCTAGAAAAATGAACTTGTCAAATTTCTGAAGCTGGATGAAAACACTTTATTTCCCAAAGAACTTGACTGTAACTTTACATAGCTTGAAGTCTTAAGTATGAGAGATCAAACCTTGTATGCAGTTAGGTGTAATGGAAGTAAGTTCTACAAATGCGTACATTCCATCTCCTCATGCTTCTATAGTGACCAGTATCTGAGAACTAATATATTCATGTTCTCTCATGGGTATCTTGAGGTGCTTTTCCAGGTTGTTGTGTTCACCAAAATATTACACAGTTGGCACATATGGTACAGGGCAAATTGAGTGGGCATGGAGAATGAACTGCTCAAACTAACCTAAATGTTGTCTTTTTTTGAGTCAAGGTTAGCTTTAGAACTGCAACATCAGTACCCAAGATGCATAAATTTTTGGATTTACACTTAGCTGAAGGCTTTTCATTGTAAATTTATCATCCATATTTAAACCTGGTTTTGGTGTTCTGTGTTTTATGCACTTTCATCATCTTAGAAATGCCAGCCTTATTTACTGTAGAATTTGCTATGGTCTTTCAACTGTCATTGTTCTTTTTATCTAGAATGGTAATGCTTAAGAAACTGTGTTTGTCTGGGCTTTAGACACAGGTACTGTTGTACTTACTGTAGCTAATCTTGAACATCCTGGTCTGCTTTTCAGAGCTATGTGCAGCTTTGCCCCGGTATTTTTCCCCAGAATCCTTAGCTTAGTGTTCCTCCTCTCTTCTGTTTTGTATCATAACTCCCCCTACACACCCCTTCTGTTGTGTCTGAGGCTGTTCTAAAGGTTGTCTTGCTGGTGAGGTCTTCAAACAGCAACTTGGGACCATCTTCTGGTCTCCCTGCTGCATTGCATCCGAATGTTTTTTGTTGTCTGTGTGGGGTTTGTACCTTCCTCTGACATTATGCAGAAATTATTGTTTTCTCAAAATATGAAATTATTTTTAAACTGTTTAAGTTTTTTGAGGGTTGAAGGTTATAGATATATGTCTGTCTGGGACATGAACACAGTGAGTGTAATCAAATTGAGTTTTGGCTGGGACAAAGTTCAAGTTCTTCGTAGTAGCTCATATGGTGCTAGGATTTTGATTTGTGACCAAAACAGTGTTGAAACAGTGGCTTACAGAGCCAAGGCCTTCTCTGCTTCTCACACTGCCCCACCAGCGAGCAGGCTGGGGGTGCAAAAGAAGTTGGGGGGAGACACAACTGGGACAGCTGACCACAACTGACCACAGGAGTATCCCATCCCATATGGTGTCGTGCGCTGCAATAAAATGGGGAGAAGAGGAAGGGAGGGTGTTCAGAGTTATGAAGTTTGTCTTCTCAAGTAACCATTAGTGTGATGGAGCCCTACTTTTCAGGAAATAGCTTAACACCTGCCTGCTAATGGAAGTGAGTGAATTCCTTATTTTGCTTCACTTGCACACACAGCTTTTGCTTTACCTATTAAACTCTTTATCTCAGCCCATGAGTTTTCTCACTTGTACGCTTACAGTTCTCTCCCCCATCCTACTAGGCCAGTGAGCAAGTGGTCCTAGTTGCTGGCTGGGGTTAAACTACAGTAGTAGAAAAGATTGTGCTTGTGTTCCATCTCCTACCAGTTTAGTAAAATTGTAAGAATGCTGCGAGAATATTTTCTGTCTAAACTATGAAAATATAAATAAGAAAAAAATCTAGGTTACAAAATTATGGTGAAAAAGATCAAATGTGAATGGGAAGTATTTCTTTTTTAGTATTTTTCTGCTTAAATATAGAGAAAATGTCTGAGCTGTGTATAGGCTGAAATGGAAAATAGTAACATTTTGAAGGCTGAACAAAAAGTGGTTGCTACTGTTAGCATTATCTAACTGGTACTTAAATGTCATAGGACAGCATTGGTATTTGGAGGGCCAATCTATACAATAAATAAGACTAAGTTTGTTTCTTTTATGCTTCAGAGTGGTATTGAGAATGAAATAAGGCTAGCTAGCTTGTATAACCTGATCATAGAATCATAGAATCGTTTTGATTGGAAAAGACCTTTGAGATCATTAAGTCCCACCATTAACCAAGCACTGCCAAGTTGCCACTAAACCATGACCCTAAGCACCACGTCTTGACCTCTTTTAAGTACCTCCAGGGATGGTGACTCAACCACTTCCCTGGGCAGCCTGTTCCGATGCTTGACAACCCTTTCAGCGAAGAAATTTTTCCTGATATCTAATCTAAACCTCCCCTGGTGCAGCTTGAGGCTGTTTACTCTTGTACTATTGCCTGGTACTTGGGAGAAGAGACCAACCCCAACGTTGTTATTCCAGCTCTTAAGAGATGTGTGCCATGTAGAGTAGAAGAGTATCTGTGAGTTCACTAGCTGCTTGTATGCCATTTGTGAAAAGCAATCACAGGCTATGGCTAAGTTCTGCAAAATGGGGTTAGTCACAAGGAGTCAGTTCCACTGCGGTGCTGCCACTTTCTTCCCATGCGCCATCTCCATTGTTCTGAACTGGGTGATCTCAGCCTGTGGTGTGGGGGACATTAAAAATGTGGGTTGATAAGCAGAGTTCACTGTGCAGTGAGCTTGAGAAGGTAATAGGTCTGTCAAGCAGCATGGCTGATATAAGGGCAGGAGCATGCTTGATGGTAAGCAGGGGTGGGCAGCCATGAACTGCTAAGAGAGCTTTACTGTTTCATTAAACAATACTATGAATTCTGAGATCTTCCCCATACTAAAAAAAAAATGTAAAAATAATAGGTTCTTACAAAGTGTTTCCTCACTCTTGAAAGAAAAAAATTACTCATTTTGTTAACTGTAAGCCAGCGGGCCTGCTTTGATGTGTGTAAGCATGCAGTGGCCACTGCAGTTTTCCAGGAGACTTGCACTGACTACTTCCAAGGATTGCACGTTTGCAGGAAGGACTGCACAGTCAAACAGTGCTGCAGTTAAAGGTGTAGCTGTGCCTCTGCTGTTGTCTCCCTTATTACCATAGATAATCATGTGCCCGAAGGATTTATTTATAGGCCTTGTGTGTTTGGAGACGTTATGCTTCTGATGCTCTGTGATTTGTGCACCAGAGGTGGCATTAGCCAGTGTACTGCAGTCAGACTTTGCAACAGGAATGTAATTGTTACAAAGGAGGTGTTTACTTTGCACAGAATGTCAGCTTTGCAACTCCCTGCATCTGGGCGGTTCCCTTTTATTGTATTTCCAAACCTGTTCATGTTTGGAGACATTTTACAGTTTTGAAAAGAGACTATTAGGAAAGCAGTTTTACACTTTTCTTTAAAATCATCGTAATACTTTTTAATACTTTGTTTGATTCACTATTTAAAATACGTGAAAATCAAAGTTTTCAGTTGCACTGAAGTTGTCTGATTTTTGGGGAAGGGTATGATAGTTGTTAATCTTGTATAGCCTCTTGAAAATACTAAAGACTGCTTAAATATATAGAGGATACCTATACTGTATAACACGAGTAAGAGGTTTGTGATTGTATTCTTGAAATTGGATGATTTCAACACATACTACATAAATCTGTTTAATTATAGTTATTCTTTCATAAAATGTGTATTTCTAGAGTGAAATTGTGGTTAAGAATTTTTGTGGTTTTAGGCATTTCTGAAAATAGCTTAGTGGTAGATATTTCAGAAATCTGTATTTTGTAGATATCAGAACAGATGTATGTAGTACCATTTTCCTTTGGTTTTAGTACTGCCCGTTACATCTCAGAATATCTTAGAAAATGTTTTCTTCCTACTGGAGTCGTTCTTGTGCTAATGTTTGGGGGTTTTTTTGTTTTTTTTTTAAATGTCTCTTAGCATTGTACAGTCTGAAAAGCACTGTACCGTTCCTGTTGCTCGTAGATGATAATATCTGCAGATTTTGAAGTATTTGCAACAAACTAACAAATGAGTATGGCAATGCATTTAATGAGATAGAAATAGTATGCATTTGAGCTGAAGTTGTTTAGAGTACATACATCTTGTAGATGTTCTTGGCCTATTTGGGTTTTTTCTACTATAGAAGTTTTATCTCACTTGGGAAAGATGTTGCAAATAAACTGTTATGAAAGGGTTGCTACAGCTGACCTTTTGTTTTTTCAGTTGGGATACTAGCCCTCAGTGAAATGACATGAAACTTGTAGAACTCCCGTGGCCATAGACATAAGTGGTTGTTTTAAGTTTTTTTCTTGCTGGAAGAAAAGAAATCTGGACGGTGGATTTTAAACTTGAATGATATTGCTTTGATACTTAAGCTATTATACAAACTGAAAACAAAGAATGTGATCATGCTTTGGAGAAAGTAATTTTTTTTTGGCACAAGGTAACAAAAGTTCTTGTCATTATGTCTGGTATGGCTGTGATGTCCTGTGAAGGTCTCTACCTGCCTCCTCTGTATTCCTCATTTCTGTTGTGGATGGAGTAATCTGGAAATTCAAAACTTCTTTGTCCCTGAAGGTAATTGCAGACATTTCAGATAACTACACAGTGGCTTACTTGTTGCTTTCATGCTGGTGACAGTTTAGCTGCATTACTATGTGGACCCAGTAAAGGACTGGGTAACATATACTCAACTAGGTAATTGTTTTCCTCTTCCCTAAAGTGCTCTCTCTTCTTGGACTGAAAAGAATTATATAAAGAAGGGATATTCTGTATTGGCGTGGTAAGATGCTGCTGTTTCAGTTTCTTTTCTTGCTGCTTTTACATGGAAGTAGCCATTCACTCAGCAGTATCTTAGACTGTAGGAGCAAGTCTAATATACCTGTGAATCTACACCTTACTTACCTAAAATAAAACTTGGGTGAGGTAATGCAAAAAGTTGTTATGTTAAATTTTTTATTTTTTTACATTAACTTGGGATTTGCTAGTAATATGCTTTGATCCTATGAAAATGACGATAGTACGGTTTGTACGTCAAATTAGACACAAGTAGGTGACTGAAACAAATACTTTAAGCTCCTCTTCTCAAACTACAGTTATTTTTAAGGAAAATTCCAAGTACGTTTTAAATAAGTGTTATAATAAGAAATAACTAAATCTGGATACCTATTTTAACCATTTTTGCCAATTTTAAGCTATTTACTTAGTAATGCATAAAAAAGTGGTATTGTGTGACCCTGATTTCATGATTCATAAGTTGCAGATATTTCTGTGTCTGCAGAACAATTCCTACTTCTCATTTAATACTGGCTTTTAAGTTTGAAGATGCACGAGGTGATAGAAGTGCTGAAGCATATTAAAGATACTAAATGTACATTAAAAACAGTTGAAAACTTGGTGTTTGTGGTGGTATAAGCATTTTTGATCTGAAGAGTATCTCTGATTGCATTTGGTTTACATTCAGATGCTACTAGCTGTGCATAAATTTTTGTAGTATAGTATATGCATAAATTCTCCACCATTTTTAGCATGTTATTTGAAGAACAACAATTCAAATATTTCATTCTATAATATTACTGAGTTTGTATATTTAAAGCAAATTTGCAAGCAAAAGTGTAATATTTTTGTCCAGTAGTTCAAAAAGAAATTTTAATAGATTCTTCTTGAATTAAACATGCTTCTATGGTCTGTATTTGTAGGAATGCTGCTATGAAAGAAGATAAATTTTGATGCATAATAGAAGTCAACAGGCAGATCAAAGATTTAGATACCTTGGCTTAAGACTTTGTGCTCAAAAGAAATTGTTCCTTTTATCTGGTAACTCTGTTAATGATGTTACTCTATGTATCAAATCTGCCATGCTGGAATTGTTGGTATGCTGTGACTGTGTTTACTAGGACAGCTGACTTCTGCAGCAGTTGGTGTTCGTAACAGGAGAGTACAGTCCTCTTCCATCTATCTAATTCTCCAGGAGTATTTGTTTTTGACAAATTTGGCTAACTTGAAAGTAACATTCCATTTCTCTAATTTTTAAAAGTTGAAATTAGATAATTTTTTGGGGGGGTGAGCACTGAAAATTATTTTCTTTGCTGAACTACATAGAAAGGGGGCATAATTATTACTGTTATTACTGGTTAACCTGTTTGTAGTTGTATTCAGAAGACATATGATTATGGTTTTCTTGATTTAAGCTTATCATGCAGAAAAGTTAGGCTTATGAGTGTAAGGAGTAATTACTAGTCTGTTAAATACCACAAAATCACCGTTTTTGTAAAAGCAGTTGTTGATTTTGAAAACAAATATTATTGAAGAACTACCAATTCATTTAATGTTGCTGTCTGTGCAGTTTGTATTACCTACATAAATATAGCACAATTTCTGTTTTAAGACTTACGTTTTCAGTTGCATATAACATTCCCTCCTTGATTACTTTGGACAGAAATTTCACTTCTAGTTAGAGAGTATGTGTGTGAGCAAATATTTTGCTTAGAAAAGTTCTGATTTTTCACAAAAAAAGAAATCTGTATGAATGTCTGCTTATGAATCCTGAAAATTCATTTTTTTCTGTACGAATTAGTAGGGGAAACCACCACAGTATAGATGATGTGCTTTTGCTCTCTTATTGTCCTGTGAAAACTACAGCTTGCCTGTGTTCAAGCCAAGGTTTTAAAAGAAACTAACATTATTATTTTCTGCCTATACATACTCTCTATGTTAAAGATAATTCATTTTGAGATGGATTGCTTAGCTAAATATATAGAGAGCCAATGTGGCATGACATGATACAATACTAACATTTTCTGTTTCGGGTCTGAAAAGATTTGGTAAGGTTACCTGAAATTTCTTTACCTAGGTGCTAGCGTCTGCTATAAGTGTAGGACCAAGTAAAAGCAGATGGTCGTGGTTTTGTGTTGGTTTTTTTTGTTGGTTTATTTTTCCTCATCTGGGTTTTTGTACCTTGATGGTTTCATATGAGGAACATGGAAAAATGAGGAAACTAGGAAACTCGTGACTCTCCTGTAGAAAAGCAGATGCAATAATTTAAAAAGAGGTCCCACTCTTCTCTGAGAGGCTTTTCATCCCTTTAGCAAAAATTAGTGGAGGGAAGGTGCTGAAGAACAGACCAGTGCAGTACCATAAAACTCCTTTTTTTGGTGGCTTTAACTAAGATGCCAAGCTTTTGTGTTGGAAAAATTGAGAATAACGTTGCTTGATGGTGGGATTTGGGTGGGATTTTTTGGTTGGTTGGTTTTGGGGTTTGGGTTGTTTGTTTTGGGTGGGGTTTTTTTTCGTTGTTGTTTTGTTGGATTTTTTTGTTGTTTTT
>VYXH01010647.1:281751-300285 GCA_013397275.1 Burhinus bistriatus | reverse complement strand
TGTTTAAGTCATTAGTGTTATGAGTATTACATCTGAGAGTAAATGTAAGATACTTTTATCACAGAGGATTACTAATCCCTACCCCTCATGCTACTGTCTTAAAAAAAAAAAAAAATTACCAAAGTAATATATGGGTGTGGAATAGAAGGTGTAGATTATGACCATCAGACTAGTTTGAGAAAATTCATTCCTGAACATCTTCCATGATGTATAGTTTCCTTGAAATGAAAAGGTGGGGGGGAATCACATCTTAAAACATTGATTCTGCTGATAGGAGTTACAAAAAATGGTTTTGGATTTATCTTGAAAAGTGAGGTCTCAGACAGCTATGCAGCACAGTGTGAGAAATTAAATCACTGCTGAGCTGGAGTGTTTTTGCAATAGGTAGACTTCAACTATATAGATTGCAGGTATAAATTGACACAGATATTTTCGTGTTTTATCCTATGCTATCATCTGTATTTTATGAGCATTTACCAATGGATTTCAGTCACACAAAACTATCTTTAAAATTAAAGACAAACGTGTTAAGTAGAGTAGAGGCTAAGAACTGGCTACTAGACAGGTACCACCCACTCAGTGATGGTGCCTCATTTTTAACTTCGGGAACTTTCAATTTTATTTACATGTACTCTGATGTCTTGATGAAATCCAATCTATTATATCAACACTGTGATTTTTATCAACTAAACAGAAAATTTTTATCAGTCAGTTTTAAAACTATTTCTGCATGAATTTATGAGCCAGCAAGTGCCAAAATCAGTTCTTAGACTTTCTATATGTGAATTACACAGATAATGAAGCTTTAAAATACTCGCTACCTAGTAGCTGCTGTTTGTACAGTTCTTGAATTTCTGTTGGAATTGAAGGCATTTTGACATGCAGTATTCATGTTTGTCCCTTGTTTTCCTCCTTCTAAACACAATATTACGTAAATAATTTTGGTATTGATTTATAAAATGCTTAATTTGCTATTTTAAAATTTACTTAGTTGAAGTAAATTGTATGCATCTGTATAGGGTGAAGAACTCCACTATGTCAAAGTCGTGGTTTTGTTTTGGGCTTTTTTATTTGGTTTTTTTTTGTGTTTGTGTATTTTTATTTTGTTTAGTTTTTTTTTTTAAGGCTCAACACAAAACATTATTTGGTGAATTTCATGAGTCATTGCCAATGTGTGAGTTTTGATGGATTGAGGCTGACAAATTAGCCTCAATGTTCTATTCCTGTTTTTATGAATGTGTTTTTTCTGATTACTGTGGACTCTTTGGGGTGGGGACAGAAAGGAGGAATTTTCCTCTAGCTAATTATTATGTATTTCACGGGAACTATTTATTTGTTATTGTAATCAAGGTTGGACTCTGACATGATTTTAGAGTATCTTACCTGTTTCAAAACTCTCTGCTCCCCAGCCAAGCAAACAAAAACAGAATTCCAAAGCTTCAGATAAAAGGAAAAATTGGACTCTTGTTGATTAAGAATTTTGATTTAACAGTTAGCAGCATTAAATTCTGACCTTAATTTAAAACAAAAATAATAAATTTTTATACGAAGTACGGGATTTTTTTTTTTATTCTTTATATAACTAGATTTTTGTATATCCACATTTTCTTTACCATTTCTCCTCTGAAAGCTAAATGATTTTGCAGCGGTTTTAGCTTTGTTATTGAGTCTAATCTAGTTGTTACACAAATAGCATGTCTTTTTCTTGTAGCAACTAACTCACTTTTTTCTATATAGTGCAAGTGGTCTGTATTGAAAATGTTTATTGAAAGTTATTTCTCTCACAAGGATTTTTTAATTAATTTTTTCATCACTCTGTCTTGCAAACTGTTTGAAGGAGGCAAAGGTCTTCTGTCTTTGCAGACCTTAATTCCTTTTCAAATTCAAGTAGTAGATGACAATTATGGTGCAACCCCATAATTTTCACCTTGCTGTTATTCAGTGTTATTGAGATCCTTTTAAGTTGACTGAAGTGATTCCCCCCACCCCCCCCACCCAAGCATTCCTTCTGTTGAGCACTTTTCTCTCTGCCTGGTATAGTTTCACAGTTTATTTTCAGTTTCAACTTATTGACACCAAGTTTGTTCAAGGTCAGTTTGGTTAGCTTTAAATCTGTCTGATACCATTAGGAATGGCATCCTCCCTCCACCCAGTATGAAAAAAATAAAATTTCAAAAAGATTGCTGATTCTCATCAGAACAAGAGTGTTAAGACTTCTGTGAAGAGGGAAGAGAACTGACCAGCAAGAATCCCTGAGTTAAGGGCAGCCAGCTGATGGTAGGATCTGTTCCGCTTTGCACAAAAGTTACTTGCTAGGATTTGATCTGTAGAGGACAAGCTGGTGGGGTGTGGTGGTGGTGATGGGGGGGTGTTGTAGTTTTTTGTTTTGTTTTGTTTTGTTTTCCTCTCTCCTCTTATAGCCCCCTTCCCCCGGAGTGGTAGTAGCAGGTGCAAACACGTTGTATGCACGACTGTGATTGAGTGCATGCCCTTAGTACAGCACTGAGTGTGTAGGCCTGGCCTACATGTAATACAGGCTCAGACTTGGCATTATGCTGATCTCATTCAGATGGCTTCCATTTAGTTTAAAGTAAAGATTAGCCTGAAATAAATCCTGTATTGATACAACTTTATGCTCAGTCATTGTAAATGTACCTCAATGTCCAGGCTGCAGAATTTGTACACTGTTCTTTATCTTGTTTGACAGGGAAAACATGTCTCTCCTTCTTGTAGTTGGTCGGCTATTCCCATGAAAGCTATAATTTCAATGAACTTTTCAACTGTTTGTGGAAAAGTATCTAGCGGTCTCTAAATGCCTGCTGTCTTTCTAATTACTGCTTTGATAATTTTTCAAGATTGCTACACTTGATTTTGTTCTTTTATCCATTGTCTGAGTTTTTTTTTAATTCCAGAATAGTTGCAGTATTTGCTTTGTAGGCTATGTTTAAAATTTCACGTAGTTTGCAATACAGAAAGATGTCTCATCAGTTTGATTCATGTGCATTTTGTTATGTTCTGTTCAGATAAGCCAAGAAGTATGGCAGATACTTTTTATTTTCTTTTCCTTGGGTCTTGCAAATGTTTTTGTTCTCATGATTTTCTTTTAAAGCCTGTAGCATTATGTTTTAATTCAAATCAGAGAGAGATTTGTTCCAGTTTAATTCCCACAATTCTGTATACTTGCCCTCTCTGTATTCTTTTGTTCCAAAGGTCTATTTTATATCCGTTATATTCATCCAGCAACCCACTTTTTGGGTTAAGAACCTCCCATTTGCAACAAAGATGATGTAGGGATAGACAGTGACATATAGGCTTAATTGTCAGGCAAAATGTGATTGTTTTATTTGAAAATGCTGAATTTTGTCAAGAAACCATGGTTGTATTAAAGCCTTTGAGGATCATTGTCTGTCTTACTTTTAAGGTAACCAGCTTCCTGAAATACAGTTGTACGATTGCAGTGCTTTAGCATTCCCAGTTTGTGCAAAGCCTTGCACAAAGTCTGACAAATCCGTCTGTTGTCGTGTCTTCCTTTACCTGTTAACGTATTTTGTCTGATCTTGCAGGGGTGGACTTCAGTATTCCATAAATCATGATGATGTTAATATAGTGGCCTAAAGCTTCTTGATGCAAAAGGGCTGAGCAGAGGCCTCATTTTCTTATGCATTCTTTCACTTAATTTCAGGATTATTCTAGGATGCATGTGGGGATGTTGGCAGGTTACGGTGCACTGTTGCTGTGCATGAGTATTTTACCACATGAAGTTCAGCAGGCCTCGACAGATGCTGTTCCAGCTTTTCAAACATCAACAGTTAGCTTCTAGAGTTTGATTTTTATTTTTAAGAGGAAATAATTGGAAAAATTAGTTGAATTTTCAACAGAACTCAGTTAAATTTTAAATAGTGACTGGAGGTACTGTTCCTGAATCATGTAAGTGTTAATTAGACCTACAGCTCTTTAGAATATCTGATTTCAGTTTTGGAAATTGAGCAGTTTACATAATTGGGTTCCTAAACTTATGTTTAGGTCCTCAAAAAGTTATTTCCAAAGACTTTTAGTATGCACAGTTCCTATTAATTTTAAAATACGAGTTTGCAACACTCTATGGAAGTCAGGACCCTTTTATTTAGGGTATCAAATGTGTAATCTTTAAGAACAGACTCTGACCCACGTCATGCAAATTTATTACATAGTAGCAGAAAAGTGAGATTGTAACTTTTGTGATATGAGTTTCAGTTCTATAACTGGACTTCCAGACCAAAAAAGCTTTTGTGTCTTTCAAATACGTATTACCACACCGAAATTCAAACACCACCACCACCATTAAAATACTTGTAATTAAAAGCTAAAATAGAACCCATTTTATCTTATTTTGTGTAGTACTACCTGTGTAGTTTTTATTGTTTTTTAATATATTCTCCAAGTAACATGATGTGATTTAAAATCCTCTTCTACTTTTCTTTACCTGCTCTTAAGGCACTCAATAGTTCCAAATAAAAAATGGATATGAATAACTCACTCATTTAATTGTCAAACACTTTTTGTCAATAAACCAAAAATCGTATCCTTCCCCTCTCACTTTCTCTGCCCTTTCAGTGCTACCAGCCAGCTGGCCTTTAGTGACCTCCTACAACACCAGTTGGAAACCTTTAATGATAATAGTTGGGGAAAAAAAAGTGCTTCTAAGTTTAACTAGAGGACATTCACTGGCTTTTCTTTTCCAGGGAAAGAGGATTTAAACAAACTTTCCATATCATTTGTTGGACGTGTATTTCATAGTAACCACCATGAAGTTCACCGCATTTAAGGAGACGATGAAGCCGAGATGAAAAGATATAAATTCATGAAGGCTCAGCTTCACAGCTGGCGTATAATCCTTTCTGTTGTCACTGGTGCCCTGGCCCCGGTACCCAGCAGAACAAAGGGAGCTGAATTGGAAATGGTGGGAGCTGGGGAGCCTTTCGCTGGCAGCACATCTCATGGCCATAGGCCTTGTCAGGGCGCAGTGTGATACCCTTTATTCTGGGTGACAGATGCGAGGTGGGTTCTGCGAGGGGGAAGTCATTACTAGCATGAGGGCAGTGTCAGATCAAAGGTAACCAGCGATCAAACAAGGTAAAGGGCTGTGGAAAACAGGCTTTCTGTCTGGCCTCAGCACCTGCCGGATCACTGAGGGGAATAGTCCTTGTGTGTCAGGTTGCGTTGATTCCCTTTGATGTACGGTGAATGAGTGAAGATGGAGACTGGAGTGGAGAGGGAAGAGTTTTATTTCCTGTTTCTTCAGGGCAATTAAAGGTGCTTTGCTATGTAATGCTGACATGGACTGTACAGCCGAAAAATCTCTGAAAGACCCCTGTTTGAAGCGGAATGTTCAGGGCTTGGATTTTCTGTTTCCAGCCCTGCGTCTCACTGGTGAAATTTTCAATGGTGTTGCATTTCAATGACTGAGGAAAAAAATGACATTAATATTTTAGTTTAGTTTCTTGAAGAAAATGATAAATTGTTATAATTCTATTATTTTTTTCTAGGCTGTTTAATGAATTACTGCATAGAAGAGATTAATACTGTGTGAATTTGCTCAGAACTGCAGGATTTAGATTTTTTTTTTTCATTAATGTACTCAATTAAGGCATGTCTTAGGCTTAGTTTCTGCATGCTGTTCAAATTTCATAAATTCATCAAAATTTCTTTAAACGTGAATGGAGGTGTAGAAACATATACTACAAGTACATAATTTTTTTACCTATATATATACACACCTGCAAAACGTAAGGAATTTTATAGCCTGGATTTTCCATGGTATTTCGTGCCATAATTCTGTAAACTAATGTATTTTATTGAGGAAGCTTATTGGAACTTAAGCTGACTTCCTCATTTCTGCCTCCTTTTTATTCTATTAAAGATATTTTTGTTATGGATGGCTGTCTTTATACAGCCAGAGTAATAACAAAAAAAAGTTTATTACAAGGCATAATTGTCACATTGCAATTATAAATTTGTTTTTTCCACTCTCAAAATAAGAAGTATCTCTATACATCTTGTAGAGGTTGTCTTACTGAAAATACATTTTAATCAAATCAACTATTAGAAATTGTTTGCTAGTTTTGTTTAACAATTACATAATCCTTTTTGCTGCTAACTATGTAATCAAACTTATAAATATTTTCTGAAAGAGATTCTGAACTCTTTTTTTTTTGTCCTGATGAGTAGATGTTGTGTTTTTTGTTACATCTGGAAGTGTAACTGTTTGTGTATTGCCAGATATTTCAGAGAGTAAAAGGGTCCATTATTATCTGCCTTGAGAGTTTAGAACAAAACCAAAATGAAACTTACTTAAAGAAACTTTACATAGTTCAGTATTGACTAAGCAAAATTGAAATGTCTGTGCAACTCTGTACGCATTTGAAAGACAGTGCAGAATTAACAAAACAGTAATATTTGCACTGTTGCAATGGCTAAGAAAATACTGGTGTTCTGAGATTGTTCTGTACATTTGCGGCGGGCCTTTTGTTCTTGGTAGTTCAGCTTTCATGAAACTTTTCAAGTTTTACTCTTATATTAATTGACCTCAGAGTCTTCTATTTCAAGTGAGCATGTGGTTTAAAATCAAAATGATTTTCACACATACAATAATTGCAATCAGTGACTAGTATTCATATATCTTTTGGAGAAAAGTATATTTAGTTTTGTTTATTCTTTTCATCTCTGAACTACAGAGAAATAACTACAAGTCCACCTAAAAAGAAAGTTCAAAATGCGTGTTTGTGTTCAAAGAGGAAGTCATATATGGTTTTCATCATGTTGTAATCTAGATAAACGGGAATGAATTTGCTATGCATGTGTGACTTCTTTATTACTTCTGTTATTGTTGATGCTCACAATCTTGAAGTTCCTGTGAGCAGTAAAGTATAATACAACTTCAGCTGTGGTGCCATCTGACCGCTCATAGTAATCACTTTGGCCTAAAAATTTTAGAAGAACCCTATTATATTTTCGCTATAGTTTTTGTTCCCTTAACAGATTTATCATTTCATGTCTAGTGAACACACATGGTAAACATGACACATTCAGGTGTCATGTTTATCTTCTGAAAGTTAATGTTACAATTGGCAAAAAATAAAACCCTAACCAGAACAAAAATGTCTTCCTAAATTCGTTCTACATTCTGTCTGGACTTGTAACCAATGGAAGAAAACCTTGTGTGAGAACCTTTTGAAGGAAATGGGCTGTTTGTCTTTTATTTTCATTTTTTTCATCTGTATAGACTCCACTAGAGCTACTTAATGTGATATACCCATTTTGTAGCTCTAGCTTTAGGCTCAAATTAAAAAACAAACGCCAAAAAACTAGACACCAGAAATTGGCCAAATTTTATAAACAATACAGCCTTCTGTATTAGGCTAGTTTTGTTTACCTTGAGTTACTTCTCATGAAGTATTACATAATCTTAGAAGTATCTTTTATGCTTGTAGGAATTAAGGTATTTTTTGTATTATTAGACTACTTATTCTGAATTGTTGTTCCACCTCCCTCCACCGGTGGGTTTTGGTTTTCTTATTTTTTAAATAAAAGGTTTTCTTTGTTAGTAGTCTGATTTTTAGAAATAATGTGAGTCAGTGCGTCTGCATTTTAATCCACAGTATTTTATATTTTGTTCTTCCATGCTTATCCAACTTATGTCTAAAATCATAATGACTTGTGACGGTAAATGCATGATTAGTTGAAGGGAATATGGAGCTCTGCAGGCTTTATGTTTTTGTTTTGTATACTGACTCTAAATTTGTTTCAAATTTAGATGCCTTCCTCCTTTTTTCATAGCATTTCTACGTTGTTTAGAAAGGTAAAATTGAAGCTTCCTTCCATGTTTGCTTTTGAAACCTTTCTTTTACTCCTGAATATGTAAAGATTTGCTTTATTTAGATTTGCTTTATTGTTGAATCACATTTTTCAACTACAAAACTAACTAACTCTTTGCAGCATTAAAATGGAAGTTCTGAATCTTAGCAGAAATACTGAAATTGTCTGAGCTTCTCTGGAAAGTTACCATAAAAGAAATTTGAGTGGACGTGAAGCTGAGAAAAATATGACTAAATGAAGGGTAGAAGGATATTTTTATCATATAAATACAAGCTAATCAGAACATTAGACTTGAGAAAGAATAAAAAAGTCAATCAATCAGCCTTTTTAGCTAATAGTTGCTAGAAAGGTATAACTCAAATCTTTCTGGTCATTGAAAATAAACAAATGAACACAGAGCTCTCTATGACCATCTGAGTCCCAAAATAAGGGGGAGAGCATCTGTCGTTCATCTCAGTGGCCAGTCTGGCCCAAACCACGACACATTTTTAGTGTGCTGTATTTAGGGAGGAAAATACTACAATAAAAGTGTTTCAGCTAATACAGGTGAAAATCTTTGAGCTTGGATGATCAGGAAATTGAAGGGGAAGATAGATTTAGAATACTTCTAGATACCTAATGTACTAGAAAAGTCACTGAAAAGAAAAATATGTTGAATATTGAAGTATGTACTAACTTAAAAGTAGAAATTAACTGTATTCTTAAGTTTGCAATTCTGAGTCACACAGAGTCATCTAATGCTAATAATCCCACATATACATTCAAGATTTTTTGAAGGCAGCGGTTGGGTCTTCATCTGATATAAGCTTTGTTTATACCACTTACTGTGCAAGAGCATTGCTGTGGTATAGGAACAATAGCAACTAACAGGAGTCAAAGTGGTCATTCTGTTCTGCACCAGTTGGCCCCATAGCACAAGACTTGCCATAATGACATTTGAATGTTATGTGTGGTCTTTATCTGGCATTAGTGTGTGTGGAGTCATCCATCAGTAGTATAAGCATAAATTATTTTACTTACTAAATGAATTCAGAAGTAGTTTGCATATTGGCAGATGTTTAATTCTGTAATCTTTTGAAACTGATATGAAGTGCTTTCCCTGTAGGTTCATGATGTATATAGTGTTTTTAACTCTTTGAGCTATCTAATAAATGGATCACAGTTTGAGAACGTAAATAAAGGTATTAATTTGGGCTGAGTCATTACATGTCTTGAGAAATGTTCTGCTGTGCCCACTGGCTTTGCCTTTAAGAATTGTTTTTCATAAGACTTCTCAGTATGTGTAAGACTATAATCATGCTTCCAATTTCAGTGTTTCCCTTTTAGCAAGAACTAGAGCATAACTTGTGCCAACTATTGCTAAGTCAGTGCTGGATGTACAACTCTGTGTGTGTATGTTGGATGCTTTAGGTACTTACTTCAATAAGCATTCTATAATAGTGATACAATTCATTTCATGAAACAAGACAAATTTGCGTCACAGGACACTGTAACATCCTGTTTGTTTGTTAAATCTCAAGTCCAGAATAATGGTTTAAGTCCAGATAATGGTTCATCTTACGTTTTGGAGTATTTAAGGTGATTATTCAGCAAAACCTTCAACTGAAACCCTGTATAGTATCCTACTGATTTCAGTGTTTTGTGGGTTGGGGCTTTTTGGTATNATTTATACAAGGTATGGTCTTGTAATGGAGGACAGAGCTCACTGTTAAATATTCCAAATTGTTAAAAAACACCAATGAAATTTTAAATGTAGCAAAAATAACATTGCAGTTTGGCACATCAGAAATACTGCAGATATTCAAATGAAGATCTTTTTGATCTGCAAACAGATCTTTTCAATATGTCAGCAATTTATGTAATGACTAATCTTAGGATACCGCTGTTTCACATACATTGCGTGGGATGTGTGTGACTGATGAAATAGTGTTTGTTAGTGAGATGAGCATATTGGTAAATTTCCCTTGATGATAACATTAGTAATACGTGTAGCCTGTACAAATTTTTAAGGATTTAGTTAAAATGATTGTTCTAACACAATTTCAGTAGATTAAAAGGCTATTAAACTTACTGTTTTGTTAACAGCAAGTACACTAGTGATAGTACTTCCAGCATAAGGAACGTATTTGCAATTACAACAAAAGGCTGCAAACTAACCTTACAAACTGCACTGGAACTGCAGCTGTCTTAAAAATTCTGCTCGAGCATTCTATACTTCAATGAATAAAACAACTTTGAAATCCTGAAAAAGATTATTAGTATCTTTTGCACATTTTTGAATACTGTTTCACAGTTGGTGGTGTATCTGTTTGCAAGGAGATGTCACCTAGGCAGTAAGATAAGACCCTTGAGGTGTACTGAAGTATTGGTTACCACGTCAGTTTCTAATCTGTTTGCTAGACTTCAGGGAATGAACAGGAGGGGAGGGGTGGGGAAAAAGGAAAGCTTGGACAGTTTCCAAGGCCCCAGTGTCTGTGTATGAGAAGTTATAATTACAGGCTGCAAGGCTGACTTTTATTGGGCAGGCTTTTCTGGTGGGCTTTAAGCCCCCCTCTATCCCTTCCCAGGTGGTAGCTGGCTTTTCATAGCCAGAATTGCTTGACATACTCAGACATGGCTAAGTGGGACCTCCGCCCTGAGGTTCACGTGCTG
Source organism: Burhinus bistriatus (assembly GCA_013397275.1). Taxonomy (NCBI): domain Eukaryota; kingdom Metazoa; phylum Chordata; class Aves; order Charadriiformes; family Burhinidae; genus Burhinus; species Burhinus bistriatus. The sequence goes on along the minus strand of VYXH01010647.1, from coordinate 289,779 downwards.
CCAGCTGAAAGAAAGTGACAAATGAGAACAGATGACAAAACAGAAGTGCATAGTAAGAGAGGGGAAGAAGAAAAGCAAAAACAAAAGGTAGGAATAAGAGAGAAAAGGGAAATCGTAAGGGAGGAAGGGATGGCGAAGAAATGAAATGGCAGTAAATAATGAGCTCTAGGAAGCTGTATTTGTATGGCAGGCACTCTTTCTGTTGCAACAAGAAATGCAGAGTTTGCATTTAATATTTTGATGATCTTTGTTGTACAGTGATAGTGTACTTTGTCATGATAAAACAGCTATTAGGATGGTGAAATCTGAGGGGTATTTAATGGTATTTCTTGTCAAGGCCATGTGGTGGTTGACCCTCCTGTAATAATTTTGCAGGGTAGCTTGTTATGTTCATTTTTGAAAGAAGTTTCTTCAAATATTTGTTTTGGTCTTCTGTCTTATTTTTATAAGCTATATCTTTGAGTGGCAAAATCCTTTACAATTTAGAGATCCCCTTAACTTGCAAAACAGATATTAATGAACATCAGAAAAAATAATTTCTAAAAAAAGAGGAAGAAAATTGAAATTAAAAAGGAGGACTTTTTAGTCTGAAAAGGAAAAGAAATTGTGCACTTGACATGCTAACACAAGTTCTAAATTACTTGGTTTTATATTATGTTTAAGCCTCTATTTACTGTTCTGAAGGGAAAGGGTACCTCTGTTTTTTGGATTAGATTGTTTTTCACTCAACAAAAAAACCTCATTGTGTTTAAAGAAGCTGCTGATTCTTTTTGGTCTGCCTGAACTGTGTAGTATATGAAGTTCTACTGCTAATAAATCAAGTCAGAAATTTGACACATATTTCAAGTTTGAGTATTGATCTCATCTAATTAACTTTGATTCTTAAGATAATAACTTACTATGATTTAGCTTAAATCTTAAATATCATAAACATCTCACGGGATATTTTTCCTTTTTTTTTTTAAGTCTCAGAGGGTGTCTGAGCATGGTAAATACCAGGTCGTGTGTGTGCAATCTGCACTGGCTATTTTGAAGATGGTGTTTATTGTCCCTTATATTTAAGACTATCTTTTAATATTCATTGCAACATCAACTGGATTTATTGCATGAAACTATAATAAATGTGGAAGGGTTTAAAATAATGTACAAGTTTTTATGTAAATTTCTAAAATGTAAAAGGCAGTAGGTACTAAATAAAAAAAGTGCCATGTATATCTTGACTTATTTAGTTACAGTTTTAACTTTAAACCTGATGAATGCAGTCTACACATACTTTGGCAGTGATGAGACCTTCCATTAGCAACTAAATTTGTAATTTAATATAAATCTTTGATGGTTTTAAAACATAGAAAATAGCTAATGTAGATAACTGGCATGGATTGTTCTCCTCCGCTGTCTTTTTTTCTACGTCAGGTTTGATGACCAGTCATCTGCTGGTTAGCCTTGCAGAAATAAGGAAATTTTTAGGGATTGATTGAGAAGGGCAAAGTACGAAGCTGCAATGTGAAGACAGTTGGGAATGTGGAATTTGATCATTTTAAATTAACTTTAAGCACGAGTTAAGTAACGTGAGGGATGGAACAATCCTGTTGCAACTAGTGCTGCTCCAAAAAGAAAAAGTAGTTTTGGATGGGAGATGTGTGTGATCTGGCAGATAAATTTTTAGAAGGTGACTTGCTCATCAAATTCTGTGAAATCTAATACTACTTTTTCCTCATCCATCTATTCTGTTTTTACTCTTTCTTGAAAAAATTTAATAAACTTTACAGCAAAATGTAATGATACAACGCTAGTCATACAGCACTCAGGTTATTTCCAGGGTGCCAGTTTCTGCCGCCTCATGTACAACTAGCTCATCACCTTATGAATGTATATAATTACTATTGCAAATTAGTTCCAGTCATTTTTTCACTGGTAGAAAAGCTTTTGTAGAATCTTAACAGTAAAAGTATGACCAAAGCATGTTGTTTGTGTCTCATCTGTGGTTTAGCAGGAGAGGGTTGGAGCAGGGTCTCAGATTACAATCTTGTTTCATTTACTGTACATTCATTTTCATATTACTGGATTACCATTGTGTTTCATATTTTCAAGACATATGAATGAAGTGTTTATTTAAAATGAAGAAAATCTAAGAAAACTTTTGATGTGGTAGTCAAGCCTCCCCTCCTGCTGCCATTTTTGTGAGATAATGCTTTTTCTTGAATATGTTAGTAAGGTCTCACATGGCATATTGTTCACTCATGAGGATTTGATCCTTATCCCCAGGGTTTTACTTTCATTATTGTTCTATAATTTTAATATTAAAGATGATTTTAATAGAAATATATAATCAGTTATATTAGTTACTGGATTAGTTAGGATTTTTTTCTTGTATGTTTCCCTGGGACTTGTATTAGCCCTGTGTATACATTTTGTACCTTTTTGTTCTTCTCTAACTGTATTCTATTCTTAAACAATTGCGGTTGTATCTAACAAGGACCCAGCTTTTCTTTTGTAATTGTGGTGAGTCTAATGAACATAACTAACTAACTACAAGGAATAAATGTTTGCTTTGTTTATTATTAATCACACCACAAATATCTACAAAGTAAATAATAAGTAAATTAAATCCTTCAAAAGGGAAGTATGTTACTATCTTTATTACATTTACTAGTTCAGAAATAGTAGTTTGAATGCAAAAATACGTTAACTGAATAGCAAAACAATAACGGATAGAAATGTCCTGTGTCCACTTTTGCAGCGTGCTTTCTGTATTTTGAACTTCTTTTTGAGACGTGTTTAACTATTTGAAAAATTAATATTTTTATTAAACCTCTTCAAATACAGCCTTTTAGATTCATGTTTTTTTTAAGGAAATAGTGTTCATAGTTCTTAATTTTCAGCTTTAACTAGAAAATGGTTTTTATTTATCATTCAAGACAATACTAAATACTTGTTATTTTGGTGGGGTTTTTTTAAAGGCTGCGCTAAATTTATCGAGATGCTCGTTTTTAAAATGTAAATAAGTTATTTTAAAGTTAATACTTTTATTTGAATGTACTTTTTACTTATCAGTACAAAACATGTTCTAGTTAGTGTTCAATTTATCCTTTTTAAAAATTTTAAATTTTTTATTTATTTATTTATTTTAATGAAGACATTAATGCTATTGTATTCACTGAGCTCCCTCATGAGCAAAAAGAATTTGTAGGTTATGCTAGTCCTATCTGGCAGTATGGTTATGTGGCAACAACCTGAGATATTTTTTTTCTGTTTTTAATTGGAACTTTGGAGAACAAAGTTAATGAAAGGCTACATTTTGCTGAATGTGCTTTTTGCTGCATTTTGTGAAGCGAGTGAGATGAAAACTGCGATCTCATAATCTGTATGCATTTAATACTAGTGAGCATTGACTGATATTATAAATATTGGTATGTGTAACAGCATCTATTCAGCAGGGTGTTGTTCTGCTTTTCAGTTCATATGAGAAATGACCAAAATCATACCAGTGTGCTATTACAGTAATTGTCTTAAAACAAATTTAATATTTGATAAAATAATACTGCAATTAACTATCTGTGTATAATACTTGCAGGAAAATCTAGAAAAAAAAAAAGTAAAAATACTCTTTTACTTCAAAATATTTTATATATGTGTGCATTTATGTCCTGAATTTAAGAATCTTCTGGTTTATTAGAGGTGACACGAATGATATTGCATAACTGAAAATTGTTATGCCTTTATACCATTGAATGTATAATTAAATCTGTAAGTTAATATAAATCTGTTTATACAGAACTATTTAGCATTTGCAGACACAGATTAACTTAATTTTTAAGTGTTATGCAATGTTATTTAAAGACAGGAAAAAAAACCTCTGCATGCACTGTTGGGAATGCATTATTGAATTCCCGTCAACTGTATGTTCAATATCTAGGCACGCACATGAGGAGGGAGGGGTATGTGTATATGTATGTGTGTATACCTTAATTTTAAGCTTTGTGCATGTGGAAAATTCTGAGAAACAGAAAGAAAATTTGTAAATTAATGCAAGGACTTAACATGTACTTTCTAGCAAATTATTGTAGAGAAATTGAGGATAAGTACAAGTCGTCTGTTCATTTGTGCATACAATTTAATAACTGAAAACAAGGCTGTTACAAGCCTTTATATCTCCTTCTAAATTGAAGACATGGTATACAGTACCCTTTCTCAGTGCTTTGTCTGTTAATCACTGTAGATTGCATGTGTAAGAGAAAATATTTTTAAAGTAATGGAAATAGTACCTTTTAAATAAAAAAGTAAATCTTTCAATAAAAAATTGCAGGTAATTAATCAGTAAGTAGTATTATTCAGTTAATATTAAACAATATTTTTCTTCGAAAATTGCTCCAAATGTTCTGAATAGTAATAGAAGTCAAAAATAATAATACAAGCTTAATAAATTTGATTTTATTCCTGAAATTTGTATGTGATTAGCCATTTTGTGCTTGTTCATCAGAATTGTAATTTAATACATAATAAATGCAATCCATTAAAAAAAAGTAACAGTAGTTTTAATTATTGTCAACAATGCTGTGGCTCTGTAGAACAGAGTACGTGCTGTACTTTGAAATTGCAGAGGTAGTTTCATACTGACCATTTGTATATGCTGTTGTCACAGTCTGCTTGTTAATAGTGCCTATTCTGTAATATTATATCAATTTAAATAGTAGTATTTATGAAGTATTAAAAATTAATGTATGCTATATCGGGTACCAATAGAAAGAATATTAGAGTATTTTCTATCTCCTAAATTAGAGAAATAATCCTGAGGGGCAACAAACAAACAGTTTTAGGTTTGATTCTCAATAGCTTTGTATTAAAAATCAACTGTTTGTGCTAACGTATCTAATGTAAAATTGTTATAGCTGTAAAACATTTAGTGTGCTCATTAGCAATGTAATTGTTTTGAGAAATGGTTAAGGTGTGTTAATGAGGCAAACAGTAGCATGATAGTTTGCGTGGTTTCATGTATTTTGAGATCATTAGCAATGGAAGACTGTTATTTATACCATTTCTTTTTCGTGTATGTGTAGTTGGTAATTGTTTTGTTCTTGTGATAAGATAGACTATCTTCTTGCTGCTGTGAACATTAAAGTAGTTTTTTTTTGTGTAGCTTTTTTTTTTCAGGTCTTCCTTTCTCTTTTGTGCTCTAATGTAGCATCACACTTTAGGTTCGCTATTTCGTGAAGGTTATTTAAAATACCTTTACCTTTGTTTACTTAAAGGTGACTCTGTAGCTGAAAAGAACTAATTAATACTAAACATCAGGCTGCACAATATAAAATGTATCCTTATGTGATTATTTCATAGTAGTTTTTTTGCATAGTAGGTAAGTGTTTGATCAAGTCCCTTTTTATTCTGTTCTTGACTAGTGTTACACTGTACGATCCATGTAGTGCTGAAAGGGAGTAGCTCCATTTGCTCTATTTATAGCTCAAATAAAACAAAACAGATTGCCACCTTACTATTCACCATTTTTATCTCAGTGTATAGATAATAATAAAGCTGGAGAAAAATGAAAAAAAAAGCACATAAAAGAAAGCACCTCATCACAAGAAAAGGGCTCCTTTTTGAAGAGGGTCTAATCAAATGATACTGATGAAAAGAGGTCTTTGAATCTTTATTATCTGATGTAGATGGCTGAGCTCTCAAATTTTGTACTTACGAGTCACATTTTTCAATGCAGTTTGTCAAACTAGAATGTGATTAATCTATCTGTCATTCTGAATTGATATTGGGGAACCTTGTCAGAGTGTACATAATGATGTATGACTTTGTCGGCTTTTGATAGTGATACTATATTTACAACTAACAAAATTTAAACATGTATCATTTTGACCTTGAAAGGAGCTTATTCTGTTCCCTTGATTTGCGAAAATGTGTGGCTCTTGATAAAAAGAAAAACAGCACTTTGCTGGAAAAATGTAGCTTATTTTAGCTTTTTGCACTCATTAATTAAGAATGCTTCTTGTTGCACAGTAACTCATGTGCTAACAGTTTGAAATTTGTTTATAATTAATTTTTTTTCTGCCTTTCCTTGCTGCCTGTGTGTATGTGTCACTTGAAAGACAAAAATATTTTAAAGTACCATTCATATTTTCAGGTACTACTGAATGTATCAAAATTATTTTACAATTTTATCAGGCAGCCCTGTGCCTAAGACAAGTTTAGGACTGAAAAGAAGTGGTCAGTATGTAGGCAGTATAGATATTTGACTTGGAAGTCAAAGTGATTTTCTTCACTGCCAGCAGGAGCTGGCTAAAAGCCTGCACAATGTCAAGGCAGAGCAAATGTTTGTTCTTTCCCTGTGATAATGTTTTCTAGATACTGTAACACCGGAGTTTTCCAAATAGGACAAACTTTCCATGTCATTGTGGGTAAATCACCTAACTCCTCTGTGTGTTGATTTCTCCATTGACACAACATTGCTAATGAGAGCTACCTCATGAACTGCTTGAAGAAGAGTTAGTATTTTCAGTGTGCTTCAAGACTGAGACTTAAGCCTCATGGAACGTATCAAGTGAATTGTTTGACTCTTGAAAATATATTAATTTAGCTCAGAGTCAGAATAGCTGTTAAATTATATGCGAAAATGTCTGGCAATGTTTAACGCTAAGGAAAAAGAACCTACTCATTCAAGTCCCAGAATTGCCTGTCATAAAATCAGATAGACTGGAATGGATGTGCAGAAGTTATCTAGTCCAGCCTCCTGGTCAGAGCTAGAGCAGGTTGTTCAGGGCTTGTCCAGGTGAATTTTGAATATCTGCAAGGATGGAGGTTCCACAGGGCCTCTGGACAACCTCTTCCATTGTCTGATCACCCTCCTGCTGTTGTACTCTTACTAGCACAGCCTGTTATTCATTCCAGTGAGGCAAATATTTTGCTGTGTAGCAATATTTCATTTCACTGGTGGAGATACAGAAATTACAGTCACACTGAAGTGCTTGACAAATTCAGTGTTTTTTCCAAAAATAGGGAATAATTTTGAAAATAAAAAGCATGGGGTTTATTTCTTCCAGACTTTGTGTGTGAATGGACGAGAGTTCTACATACCAGTAATTAAATAATTATTAACAAGAATAAGAAACGGGACTAAAATTTTTATATTTTAAAATATTAACCTTTATTTATATATAAAATAAGTATATTGAGAATTATTTAAGGAAGGAGCATGAAAGGTGACGTAGTGATAAATAGAATGGAAAAAAGTGGTTGGAATTTGTGAGAATATTATTGTCAGTTCATGTACTATGGTGTATCGTCATGGAATTTGTGTCTGAATAGTTCATCTGGCAGTTTTGGGGGGAGGTGGTTACAGTGAAGACAAATCGATGAGAAATTTCTTCTGCCTTTTTAAGGCTAATGAGCAAAGGATATTGACCTTTTCAATGGATCTCTAAGATACAGAAACGTAAATGTTTTGGAGAAAGTTCTGTGATGCTGCCCTATTGGGAAGACTGTTTGCTAGAGTCATATAGTTGTAAAGAGCATGGAACAACTGAAGAGATGAACTCTGAAAGTTCTTCCGTCAGGTCTGACAGTGACCATAGGTTTTTTTAGTAAATGAAGAATTCTGTAGGGACAACAGCTGGTTTTCTATCCATAAATTTATTGGATTATATTACTAATTTGCTGTATGACTCTACAGTGGGAGGAATGGCATTTCTGACAAAGAAAAAGCTTGATGCTGTGTTTGTGCTCTCTCTGTAAATGTGCAGGTGCCAGAAAATAAAGGATAGCCTTTTGGGTAGAAATGACAATTTAAGAATACAAAAAACAAAAAAACCCACAAAACCCTGAAAGTAGTTATGTAGCAAGCACAGTTTGCAGATGAAGTGAGAGGTATTACCATGTACAATAAGGAAGCCTTTTAGGAAGGTCTTTGAGGAAATGGGAGCAGTGGGAGTTGATCTATGTATAGATTATACTTTGAATGAAGGTAACAACACTATCGGACAAATTCCATTCCCCCCCCCCCCCTCCTTTTTTTTTTATAAACACACC
>VYXH01010647.1:268791-281564 GCA_013397275.1 Burhinus bistriatus | reverse complement strand
GACTAAGGTGAGACAACTCTCAAGGTCTGTATACAAACATTTATTAGATTCCCACGGTGATTAATATATGTCTTACCTTGGTCCACAGTAATTGGTTAGGTATACAACAAATTTTGGCAAGCGGTAAGGTACACCTTGCATTACTTCTTGCATTACTTAGCAACAGATACACAATGAATTATGGCAAGCAGTACTTAACAACAGTGAACGGTGGCGAGTGTTAAAGTATGCCTTGCGTTACTTACTTAGCAACTTTTAAAGAGAAGAGAAGGAGAAACAGAGGGATAAAAAGAGAGAGAGAGAGAGAGAAAGAGATCACTGGTTCTGGCTCCAGCGTCGGTCCAGCCGACAGGGGAGGGTCTCTGGTTCATGGAAGTGCTCCTCTGTGTAACATCTCCCCAGGGAAAAAAAGTAGTTCCAAAAGAGAGTGTGTCCATCAGTCGGTTCCCCCAGGGGCACTTATTCTTCCCGTTTATGTTCGCCGGATCAGTACGACCTGCCCCACTATTGCGGTGACAGTTCCGTCTCAGGTTTCCCACCTCCCCAGGTGACGTATAGCATGATTTGGGTGGAGGGATGAGTGCTGTAGTCATATATGTTTTGCATGATCTCAATAATCTTCAGTAGTATATGTAGGGGTGTCAACTTTAATATGCATTTCACGGATAATGAGACAAAGGTCATCATCGGGCATAGTAGACTTCTGAAGAAACAAAGAACTATGCAGATTCTTGTTATCTTGTCCTTGCTGAGAAAAAGCAGAGCTGTCCTGTCTCCCACCTCCAGATCCAGGCGAGTTTCTTTCCTGCCTGAGTAAGCAAATGTTAGCTGTATCAGTTCATTGAGCATAAGGCCTACATTATTCGCCCCATGACTATAGCCACATTTCAAGGTACTTGCGAGTGCTTGAGACATTCCTCGGTGAAGCTTGGAGGGCCTCCTCCTCCCTTTCGTCACTCACCATTTGTTTTGAGGAATTTGCAAATCGACTCTTAAAAGAGTCAAGGTAACTTAAACCAGCTGAACATTAGAAAGGATGCGTGCTGGAGAATTTGTTGTTGCCTTTGTGGTTGACAAGCTGCTTTGTAAGGACATTGATCTGAAAAGGAATGGTAGGGGATAATAAATTTTAATATAAAAATAGGACCCTCAATTATGGCTTGCTGGAATTGAGAATTAGAATGTGTTTAATTATTGTATTTCTACGTATCTGACAAGGGAAAAATGAAAGGAAAATTCTGTGACTAGGTGCTTCTGCTACAGTTAAAGTAGTTAAGCTCAGTTCTCTGGATGGAGAGTGTTTATAAACACTCAAGAGTGTAATGGGAGACAGTTTTTTTTTATGCTGGTGGGATAGATACAGGAATTCTTAATCTCACCTTCTATAATGATTGATATTCTGATCTTAAAGGAAAACTGTTACACTGTTAATTACTCTTTTATTTTGTATATAGATAAAACTGTCATTTTGTGAATAACCCTCAGTAGCTTTGGTCACCCAATGCACTTTGACAGGTTGTGCTAAAAAAAATTTTTTATAAGGTTTAGCGTATTCCAGTTAGGCCAAAGCATATAAAGTGTGTCTCTTCAGATATGCTGCGATTCTGTAGAAGTGTTTTATGTGATGAAAATGTAACAAAAAAAACCTCTTCAGGAGTTAAAAAATTTTAAGATCTTCCTTCCAGGAACTGCAGTCCAATAATATTGAAGATCCTCTTTTTTAATGCATTTGATTTTTTGGAAAAGGACAATATCTTGTCTTTAGCTTATTGGCCAGAATGCTTTAAATGATATTACCTAGCTCTTACATAATTCTCTGCATTTCTAAAGTACTCTATAAATATGGAGTAGTTAATCCTCTTGAAGTCTATCAATAATAAACAATGAAAAGCTTTGTGAAACCCAGACTTTTTCTGATACCTCAGATCGTCAGGCCCACAAGAATTAAAGCTTCTTTTACCTTCTCATAGGTTGTTTTTCTAATCCTATTTTGATGCGAATGTCTGTAATTATTGTGGTCTTTTTCAGAATATTATAAATAGACTTATATTCTAAGAATTCATTTGCCTCCGCTTGTGTCTTTTACAACTAGAGGATTACGTATGGACTTCCTGTTCTTGTAACCATATAACTAACTGTAACTATATACAGAATAATGTCAGGGACTTGAATAGTGCTTACTAAAACATTGGTTCAGATTAAAATCATGTAACAGATTTTCTTCTTTTAAGTGGTCTGTAAGAAGATGACTAATACATGGAGATCTGTTAGTGCTCTAGTGCTGAAATTCTGGTGGCCGTTAAGTCATGGTTACTAAGCAAGAGTGAAGGGTGCTGTTTTATGGTTCATATGGTTAGCTGTCCACTGAATGCTTTGTGGCTTTTATGGAAACTACAAGATAACATAGCTAGAATCAGACGCAAACCTGCTGTCCCCAACTTTGGAGAGCTAGCGTAGCATGGTATGTAGGTGAGTCAGGATCAAGGGGGTAGAACACAGTGATTACCTCATTGTCCTGTCTTTGGAAATTCTCTTTGTAGTTTACAGTATATTTGAGGAGGTAAACCAAGCGTTTCAGTTGGACACTTACAGCTGAAGAACCACTACCAGTAATATTGGTATTAAATACTTACAAAAAGAAATGTACAGTCAGTACATCTTCTACACTAGACTGGAAATATCATTCAAATCGTTTCTTCCTGTAATGAAAGATGCGGTCCTTATTCTGATCATGTCACATCTGAATCATCATGCTATTGTATAATTTTGTTTCTGAATTACCTTAGCTCATCTGGAAATGTGACACCATATGTTGTTTGGTGTTCTACAAGTTTTATGTTCCTGCCTTTGTCCACCTTGTGTAAACATTGAATTCCTTTCTTTTTTAGTTCAAATGTGTTACTCTGTCATTATACGAAATGAATGAAGGAATGGTAGGGTGGCTTTTTTAAGTCCTGAATCCATTTCCGGTTGCTTCTTGTAGTTATTTTGCTTTGTAAGTGTTTGCATTCTGGACTTTCTCCTGAAGTATATATTAGAATATTTTGTGCAGTGTAACTTCCTGGAGTGCTTGCTGCTGCCCCTTCTCGCCCACCTCACGTTCCCAACCTTGAGTGCAGTGTGGTGTAGAAACTGGGGAATAAATTAATCTGTCACAGGAGGGAAGAAGTGTAGAGGTACTGTTATACCTGACTAAGTAAACCATGTTTCCCTCTTTTTCCTAACCTTCCCAACGCCTTTTAAAAACATATCCAAGAACACCAAATTTAGGAAGCATATTTAGAGGATGTAGTTATTTAGAAAGCAATAGAAAAAACAAGGCCAAGAAGTTTGAGGTAATGAGTAAACAGTACGATTTATATTAATTTGACATTTTATCTGCTTAGAATTGCTTCTGTGAAGCTACTGAAAGTCTTCATTTTTAGTTTTAGAAAACTGTAACTTGGTGTTTCTTCTGTCTTTGAGAGCAACTTTCTTAATTCAAGGCTTTCAGCAGTGTTCTGTCAACATACATGTCTTTAACAGCAATTGCATCATCATTCCAAGTAAGATTTGGAGGGTGAGGGAGAAATGAAAGTACTGTATTAAATATAACATTCACAGTGGTGAATCTTAGAATGAAGAAATGTTTTAGAAAGCATTTTTACTGAGGTTTCTAAACATTTCTGTGTAAGTATATCTTTTTTGTTGTTTTGATTAAAGTAAAACTTAAGTCAATTCTTTCTGCATTGAAAATAATTGACTGTCTCGTATTTTGCTTTTGCTCTGCAGCAAACGTTGCCATGGTAAAATTTGTGTTAAGCTGTGCACATGTTTTTAATTAAACATATTGCATGTAACAAGGCAGTATTGAAAGCAGAGATTAAAGAAAGTGTTACAACTTGCCAGTCTACCACAGAATAAACATGAGACAGATATGAGAAATATTGGAAGGGGAAAAATTACTAGTGTAAACTCTTAGAAGATAATTTCTTTAACAAACTCTGTTTCTCAAACTATAATGTGCATTTAACTTTTTTACCTGAGCTTCAAAAACGTCAATGTATTAATTTATAACATTGAGGGTGAGAACTTCAACTATCTATCAGTGATTTTTTGGCAACATGAATGAAGATCTCTGAAGAATCCTTTTACATTTCAATTTACCGTACTCTTAGAAAGATCAGACAGGCATACCTAGGAAGACATTTAAAATAGTGTAGGGAAAATGATGTGCCTGTTAAACCAAGCTGTTATTGTATGAAGTAAAAGTGATAGGTGATGCTAGTTATGTCACTGCTCTACAATACACTTACTCTTTGTAAAGTTGACAAATAACAAGGTAGCATTCTTTACAGAGTTACAGCAATGCTTAAAATGACTGCCTACTTTGGATGTGTAATGTATTTATAATTGAATCCTATCTTTAGTGTCAAAGTTGACTGGTTAAAAACTAGGAAAACCTGATTTAAGGTTGTGCGTGTAACCTTTCTTAGCCTTCTTGACATGCATACTATGATACAGTTTTTAATTTAAAAGATCGTATTTTCCATTTCTTACTTCAGAACTTCATTTAACTAAAACACAAAATGCATGTTGCATATATTAGTGGGAATTTAGCCAATATTTTCTTTTCACTAATTTTTCAAATTGTGGCCGGTCATATTCTACTGTTTGCTCTCCAGTTCATATGCTGTTCTGAAGGCAGAACTTTTAATGTCCTGTTCACTCACAAATGTAAGTGCCTTACAAATCTTAACTGACTAATTTAAAAAAAATTTGCTGTTCAAGTAAGGAGAAAGTGGGGAGAGGGGTAAGTCTAAAGGGTCTAGCAGTTAGGGCTGACCAGGTTGGGAGCAACCATGGCAAGAAAGTTTCAGCTTCACTTCTGTAGCAGTTCAGAGATGAGAGTGTGAGAAGCCTGCTGCTGAACAATGGGGATGAAGTTTTTTAAAGAGAGACTTTTCCAACCTCTTTTGTCCTATTGAGTGAGTGTTTTTGTGATATTAATAATTTAATATTCTAAAGGGAGGATAATGAAAAGCAGACAAAGCTAGATGTGCCCCAACTTATGAATATTTCAGGATAATGTATATTTCAGATGATCTTCTTTAGAATTAGGAAACTTTACAGTTGTAACAGCTTCAAGAGCCAACATTTGTGTATTGTTAATATGCTGTAGGCTGTGATTCTGTAGTTCATAAACAGGTCTGGGAAGGAATCAAGACTTTCATTCAGTTTTTTCTTCATATTCATGCCAGGAGCATTTTGTGAGATTGAATGCTTCATGAAGAGGTGATAGTTGCTGTTGTAATGGAAAAGAAATGTTTTATTTCTGTGTGAATTTAAGGGAAATAGTTTAAATTTGGTTCACTGTTGTAGCACGTTTTGACTGAATGTTACAAGACACTTTAAAATAGTAATACAATCTAACTTATTGCCAGAATGACAAATTATCTTACTCTGTTCCTATTTAGGAAAATAATAGATAGTCTAGGACAATGGATTGATTGTCCTTACCTTCTTGTGTTCACTTAAGATTTTTATTGCAAATAAGCAGTAGAATATCTGTAATTCAGATAAATCTTATTTGATGTGTAACTTAAAAGATTTGAAATACTTGTTATTCTCAGAATCCTTACAAACAAATGATTTGTTGCATGCCACTTTCTTCTCTTCCTGTTTTCATTCTTGAAAAGAATGAAAAGAATTCAAAAGAATGAAAAGAAAGAGAACGAAAAAATAATTTTTTTCTTGAGGAAAAAAACCTTAGTTTTCTAGAGACAGAAGAGTATGTCCCAGAAATGGGATGCCACTATTTTGGATAGGTTGTTTTTTCCTTGAATAAAATTGCTTTAAACCTTAAGTTTTATAAGCACAGCTATGGTAAGAAAGAGCTCTTTTCTCTTGTGAAATATCACAGAGTAAGTGCACTTCAGAGAGCACACACATGGATACCTTAATTACAGTTCTTGAGTTGTTCCCCTCAATTGCTTTTGGCAGTGAGGTTCCACATCAGCTTAAGTGGATTTGATGTTTATATTTCCAAAACAATTAGATAGAAAATGGCTCTTAAATTCATACCCATAAAAAACAGGGGATGACATAGTTCAGAACAAATACTCAAATTTTGATAGGGGCATCCAGAAATGCAGACTAGTTCTTTGACAAGAGGTGTGGTTGAAGACAAGATTATGATAAGTTGATGACTATGTTTGATGATAAAGTAAAAGTGTGTGACAGGTGTTACTGAACTACATGCTTTGAGTTACCTATGGCAACAGGTATAATGTTCGGTATTAGCATGCTCACAAATCTTTACGGTAATGATTCAAAAGTATGTATTTTCCCTATTAGAGCATCATTTTGCCATAGGCATAACTCTTCAAACCTTCTTGTCATCTGTCAGAGTACAAGCAAACAAATTTTGACACAAATCAGAAAACTGTGACAGTTGAGTGACAAGCTGTCAAAGGTTCCAGATCAATTGTACAGTTTATTGCCTTAAACTCTGGTAAGCAGATAAATACAAGGAAAAACCCTGGAATTCATCGTTACAAATACTACAGAAATTTAAGTGATTTAAGGATAACAGATATTGAGGATCCTAAGTTATTTCAGGGCTAGAAAAAATGTTCCAGCAATGCTCTTTCTAGAAATCATCAATGCTAAATAACACTTGATATCTTAGGAATGTTAATTTGAATATTTTCAAAGAATGTATTTGAAACACACATTAAATTTTAGGATCCAGAGGAAAGCATTGAAATTAAAAGGTCAGTAGGCCATTTTCATCTCTTACTCGTACAAATACTGTTTGTGGTAACCAGGTCTAATGTTTGGATACACTTAATGGGAAGGGTGAGGTTGATGGCTGACCCCCAGTGGCTTGCTGCTGCACCCTGCTCTCAGAGTCTAGCTGAGATGAAGTTCTTCCTTCATTAAGCCCATATGGTGCTGAGCTTTGCATTTGTGGCTGAACGGTGTTGATAAACACACCCGTGTTCTGGCTGTTGCTAAACAGGTGCTTGCGCAACATCAAGGCTTTATGTCCAACTCTGTCCCTCCCAAAGGTCAGTAAGCTGGGGGGGGCGGGGGTAAGAGGTTGGGAGAGGACATAGCTGGGACAGGTGACCAAATTACCAAAAGGGTTTTTCCATACCGTATGGTGACATACTTGCAATAAAAGCTGAGGGTAAGAGGAAGAATACAGGGACATTTGTAGTTACGGACATTTGTCTTCGCAAGCAACTGCTACACGTACTGTGGCTCTGCTTTCCAGGAAGTTGCTGGACAGTGCCTGCCAAGGGGAAGTAGTGAAAGAATTCCTCTTTTTGCTTTTCTTCCACATGCACCTCTTGATTTTTCTTATTCGACTTTCTTTATCTTGACCCACAAGAGATTTTATTTAAATTCTAGTAAGGAATTGAATAATAGATTATTTATTATGAAGTAATTAAAAAGAGAGGTGTTCTATTTGCCCAAATATATGCTGACTTCAAATATACACTGAAATTATTAAAGGCATTTGGGGGTTGCATATTTTCCTAATTAGTTCATAAGCTTCTCACATTGTTAGTATCTTTACTAATAACCTTAATACTTTTTCAGTTTAGGAAAATACTTGACGACAGTGTAGCATCAGCTATTCAGGCACTTTGTTTTGAGTAGATCATAGAATCAGAGAATAGTTTGCATTGGAAGAGGCCTTTAAACGTCCTCTAGCCCAACCACCCTGCCTTGAGCAGGGACATCTTCAACTGGATAAGGTTGCTCAGAGCCCCGTCCAACCTGACCTTGCATGTTTCCAGCAATGAGGCATCTACCACCTCTCTGGACAACCTGTGCCAGTGTTTCACCACCCTCATTTTGAAAAATTTCTTCCTTATATCCAGTGTGAATCTACCCTCTTTTAGTTTAAAACCATTACCCCTTGTCATGTCTCAACCAGCCCTGCTAAAAAGTCTGTCCCCATCTTTCTTATAAGCTCCCTTTAAGTATTGAAAGGCCAAAGATGGGGAGGCACAAAGCAGTGCCACCAAATAAAGATGTTGTTCCTTAATGATGTTTATATTTTTCATGTGTCAGAAGTTTGGGTTCAAAATATGAATAGGTACAAAAGTTAGTACAAAACATTGGTATGTGTTTTGGGCACAAAAAGTTTTGTTTCCCAGAAACAATATAGCAATTGTGAAGAGGCTGTAAATTAAGTTTACCTGAATTCAGAAGCTCTTCAAAACTCTGTGATGCACTCTTCTGTTGCCTAAAAAAATTTTATACTAGTGGACATTTTGGAATAAAATCCCTGTAAGCTTATCACGTAAACTCTTCCAGCTGATTTTAACAACAAGGGGAAGAAATGGTGCTTTTTTTTTTTTTTTCTCAAAAGAAAGGCTTGGATATTATTTCTAGTTCCTCGCTGTTGGTTAATGATGAGGGGAAAGTAGTTCAGTCCTTCCCTGAGGCTATGTCATGTCTTTTGGTGTAAGTTTTGCAAGTAAGAAGAGAGGTGTGTGTTCTTCCACGTTGTATCTGAAGCAGTGAAAGGAGAGATGATTGATTTGTTTACAACAGTATGTCTTTCTGAAATGGAAGATTTCTCATGTTTTTGTCCAAGGCATCTATTTGGGTATCCATTCAAATCTAATTACAAGAGGAGAATAGTGTATTTTTTTTAAAGTAACTTCAAAATTATCTGAATTTTGAAGATATTCAGATATTCACTGAATCTGAATATCAGTCATATCACTGATGCTGATGAATCCCAGTAATCAGAAAATTATTGTCAGTTTTCTGAATTCTCTGTTTACAGTTTTAACGGGCACGGCACAATATGGTCTTTTTAACATACTGTCAGTGCAGTGCTAATTCTTTCACTATTTGCGCCTTTGGGCTTCAGATTTTAGCCATACCAGTTATCTGCAAGCACCTGAAAGATGTAAACATAGAGGGAAAGAATGTCTTAAGTTGGTAGAAAGCAATACAACTAGGACAAAATGCACAAAAGGTAAGTGACTTGATCTTCAAAAATGTTGAGCAAACCAGCAATGATGTATTTATAGTAAATGTGTTTTCGCTCCATTATTTTTGTATAACCAAATTAGATACAGATTTTAGGTGAACTGTTTGGTTTTGTTCTAGACTGTGCTTTATAGTCTGCGTGCCTGCTGGGATTTCTTTGTGGCACCGTTTTATATAGCATGCATGGAGCCAGCAGGTTGCTCAAATTTGTGATCCCATTAGAAAGAGAGGGATTCTTTGAAGAACTTGGCTTTGGAAAATTAATACAAGTGAAACATCCCCCCTCATACTGTATGCTGACCTGTCTGAAAATATTCCTTGGCTAATGTATCTATATGTGATGTATTTTATAATGTAGTGTATATATTATATTTTTATAGGTCAAGGTGTTATTATGTGGTAGCACAAAAGTGTTCCTTAGGCTGAGATTTCATGTGTCATTTTATATATATAGTTTTGCAATGCTTTCTATAGCTTCATATACTCAGCCATTCAGAAGTGCTAAAGGGTGAGAGGTAAGATTTATTGAAAAATAAGTGAAAAATTATTACCACCTTAAAAGATCAGCTGTTTTTAATAGTGGGGTTGTTCATAGTTTTGTGTGTAACTCCGTTTTCTTCTGTAGTTTAGTGTCTGAAGATGCTGCTTTAACTTTTAGAGTACCCTAATGGAAGTATGTGAAATTACAGTTTATAGTTGAAAATATTAATGAACAGGATGCTGTGATCTGAACTGAGAGGTATTTAAAGCTAAAGCAGTGCTTCAGAGGTAAAAGCAAAGGAGTGGGACTGAAGAGATTTGCAGTTTGTCATGACGTTGCTTCAGATCGGGTCTGTGACCTGAAGCAGTTGAATCTGTCTGTATAGTGGAATAACACTGCGGTTTTAGTAAAAACTGTGGACAGTGGCTAGTGAAAATCAGAGCTAGGTAGTATGTTTTTAGCAATATGAGCCTATAAATATAACTTTGCTATAAAAAGTTTTTGTGTATTAAAAGCCAGAAGTATGTGTCAGGGTATGGGTTTCGACCCCAACTTCCTGGAGGCCAAGGTAATGAGAAGCAGTAATTTAGAAGTAATCACTATTAAAAGGTCTACATCTAGTTGCCACCTTCAGATACATTGTATAATACCTTTATCTTGCTCCTACCTAGTCAAGTCCCAACCAGTTTACTGTGTTCTTTTCTAGTTTCTTTTTTTTTGTGTGTGTGTGTGGTGGTGTTCATTTATCAGTGTAGTGCGTGTCCCTGGTGAGGTGCCAGCAGCGGGTGGCTGCAGGGTGGCTTCTGCGAAGGGAGGCCGGGGCTGCCCCATGCTGGTCACAGCTGGTTCCAGCTGACTCTGACCCACCCGCCGCAGGGGCTGAGCCCCTTGGCCAAGGTGGTGCTGCCTCTGTGGAAATGTATNCCCCATTCCCCATCCTCCTGCACCCGTCAGGGAGGGGAGGAGGTTGAGCCATTGAGTCTGTTTATCCTGTGACACTAATTGATGAGTGATCTTTTTAACTCAGCCCATGAGATTTTCCATCTTATTCCTCCCCCACCGTCTTGTTGAGGAGAAGGCATGAGAGAGGGGCTGGATGGGTGTCTGGCAGCCAGCCAAGGTCAGCCCACCACAGTCAGTTTTGCTTGTAACAAGTTAGTGTGCCACCTAACAGTGTCTGTAGCTGGTACAAATCGATAATTCTCATTAGGTGCCTGAACCTGTCCAAACATGAGTTCCTGTTGGAGGCTGCGTTCCTTTTGGCTCGGTTTTTAGTGAACAAAGTTGATCTGCAGAGAAACTTCCTCTTTCCTGGCAATTCTCTCAACTTTGACTTCGTGAATCATTGAGGAGATCTCCTTTTAGAGCATTTGGACCTGTGACATTCATGAACCTGACTGTGAATGAGAAAGATTCCTGATCTCATGCAGAAGATTTACTGTTCTTTGTGCAGAGATACAGTAGCTTCGCGAGTACCCAATCCTGAAACACAGTCAGCATGACCTGATTAACTGGGTTTCCATATGAATTAAGATGTGCTATTTTCAGAGACTGAAAGTAATACAGACATTTTTATCATGCCTAGAACCCAAATGAGTAAATTCTCTGAATTTTTTCTGGCTTCTTCGAAGGCCTTCTGGTTATCATTGCGTCCTGCGATGCACCTGCACTCAGATCAGGCACACTTGAGTAGCTCAGCAAGACAGACTGTCTGTGATCAGGTATGCCTAGAATATGTGTGTTGATTACAATTTCCTTATTAATTTTTTTTACTTTCTCTTTTGTCTGTTGGGACAACCATGAATCACCAGCAACTGGTACTCTTTAGAATCTATAGGTTTCTCTTCGTTCTCTGCTAATGCTCTGTCACAGCACCTCATAAGCAGAAAGGTTAAAAATACTTGTTAGAATGCAGTATTTCATTCTTGCATGTTATTGATCCATAAACACTTTCAATCTATTGTGAGATTGCTGTTGAAAGACTGAGGAAAAAATTAAGAAACTGCACTTACAAAAGTCATCATTATAATGACAGCCAATTTAGTTTGAGGTAACTGGAGCAGTAAAGAATGCAATCAATCATATCAGCAAGTATCTTTACAAATTTTATTAGTCTCTGACAAATGTTATACAGATCATCAAGGTCATTTCATAGTGAAGCTGGGATATTGTTTCATGTTCTTACAGCAACAAGAGTGCTTTGAATAAACTGCATGTCCACTTCCCTGGGGTTCTTGCAGTGCAGTGAAGGAATGAGACAGGAAATAAAAACAGTTGTAAAACAAGGCAGTTGCTTTTTCCTATTTGCGTAGGGCACATTTTCAGGCTGATGGTGCTAACTTTTGGGGGAAAACAGCTGTTTTAGTGACAGTAACTGTCAGGTGTTAAGTCTTCCTGTCTTTCCAGTCCCTGTTAAATGACTTTACCCCAGTAAAGCACATTCCGTGGGCATTGGATTAAGTGTTATTTGCCCAGGCACTTACTGCATCTATTTCTCACAAGAAAATTACCACCAGACTTGGTAGCACGTGGAAACAAATGTGTATCCCTTAGATAAGTTCTCATTAAATTAAAAATCCCAGTTGAAAACACAAAAAGTTCATTGTCCTTTTCCTTCAAAAAACAAAGTCTTTTCTTATTGCACTCCCTTGAAAACATTTACCCAATAAGTGTTGTCACATACGCATTTTGGGGAGATACCAAATTTGGTACTCCCCCAACTATACATTTTTATTTTTGAAACAATTATTTTCTGCTGGTAACTTTCTAATACATATGTCTGTAGTCACTCCAGCTGCTGGATGAGAGTCACAACATGGTGGGTGTGGTTTGTTTTGTGTTTTTTTGTTGTTTGTTTTTTACTTCTGCTTTTATCTTTGAAACTCATGTGCTTTCCAAAAGATTTGTCATTGTGAACTGGATGACTATTTGGCATTTTAAGTAATTAAGAAGAGTAAAGAAGAGAAAAAACGCTAAGCAAATCTGCTGGCAGCCATGACTACAGTTGAGTTATGTTTTTATGCTCTGACTACTTGTCGTGGTTTAACCCCAGCTAGCAGTTAGAACCATGCAGCTGCTTGCTAACTCCCCCCAGTTGCAATGGAGGAGAGAATCAGAAGAGTAAAAGTGAGAAAAAACTCGTGGGTTGAGACAAAGGCAGTTTAATAGGAAGAGCAAAAGCTGTGCACACAAGCAAAGCAGAACAAGAAATTCATTCACTGCCCATTGTCTGGCAGGTGTTGAGCCATCTCCAGGAAAGCAGGGCTCCATCGTGCATAATGGTTACTTGGGA
>VYXH01010647.1:246085-260794 GCA_013397275.1 Burhinus bistriatus | reverse complement strand
ACAAGGGCACATTGCTGGCTCATGGATAATTTACTATCTACCAGGACCCCCAGATCCTTCTCCTCAGAATTGCTTTCCAGCAAGTCCACCCCTAGCATTCTTCCTCTCCAGGTGCAGGACCCTACACTTGCTCTTGTTGAACAAAGTTAGGTTGTTTCCTTCAAAGATGAAGGAATAGAAATATTTATGGCTCTCTATTTTGAGTACTCATAGAAATTGGCAGTACTTCTTAAATCTTCCCTTACAAATTAAAGCTGACAGTTGTTGAATTTTTTTTGTGATTAAGCAAATGGTTACATTTAACCATATACGTTACTGAATGTGAAGAAATGCATAGTTTGTCCAGTGGCATTTAGTTAAGACGGGTCCTGCCTTACTGCTGTTCACTAATGAAATTTGAGTGTCCTTAAAACTTGAGCATGATGACAGATTATCTATGCCTTATTTTTGTCAGTGTTCTGTAATTACAATATGAGGTCATCAATTAAATGCGTCTTTGTCAATAATTATTACTTTGTTACAGCTTTTATGACAAATATTATTTACGTTGGTGCTTGTGGAAAGCAGACAATGTATCACTACTATTGAATAGGAAAAGTCTTTTCCAGTTTAAGTTTGAAATGAATCTTTTAAACATAAACTTCATTTTTTACCTTTTCTGCCTTTTGTTTTCTGGAGGAGGGAGAGCAAAAGAGCCCTTTATCAGGATTTGTGTGTGTTTGTGAAATATGTTTGTGCCATATTCCCATTTAATTTAAAATGAGTTAGTTTTTATATTCATGGTCAATCAAATAGTATAATCTATTTCTAAAAAAATTGTATTATTAAAATAAGTCTAGGAACTGATGCTAATTAGTGCCCTGGCATGTTTGGTGGAACCTTAGGATTAAATCTGTAAGTACTTTGATTACTGTAGCTTCCTGTAGAAATGAATTTAAAAATGAAATTGAATTTGTATTTGAATTCAGAAGTGATTAAATTAAAACAATTTGCTTCTAATTTCTTACTCATTGAACTAGCAAGGTATATTTAATATTAACTGTTTGTAAGTGTATGTTTTAGTTTCATAGTGTAAAATTTACTAGTATTTCACTTCTAGTGTGATACTGTGATCTCTGTTTCACCCCTATTAAAAAGTGATTTAAAAAGTGTTAGTCAAAAGAGAGATGTTATCTTTCCCTGTGTGGCAAAGAGGGATCATCTGATAATAAATCTTTGCAATGACTAGCTTTTATTTCCATCTGCACCCTTTGACAAAGCGCAATAAATTCAACAACTTTCACCTTGCATCATGGCAAGCTGTTAGTGGTTACATTTTAGTATAGAGGTAGCAATGGAAATTTTAAGCTAAGCAGGAAAAACCTGTGTAAACACAGCCCCGTAGTCAGGTAGTTTCTCACAAAACTTACTTCATCACTGTGATTTTTGATTTTTTAAAACATTTTTATTTAATGATATTTAATGTATTTCCTGCTGATAGAACAGTGGTAGCCTGGCTGCCTTTGTTTACAGTAGATACAGATATTTCTGTATATGAGCATTCACGTTGCTTTTTGTTTCTTTTTTTGTATGTATTACATCCTTGTGTATGTAATTGAGCTCACCTGTAAGCTGGTGAGCTGAGTTAGTCCACGATAAATGCCTTCGTTGTGTGTGATTTGCTCTTATCTTGTGAAATGAATGCATTTCAGGAGTTTAGGTAAAAAGGAGTAAAACAAATTTATGCCTGAGGTTAGCCTAACTGCACATTATGGTCAGTTATGGCATGCAAGGATTTCAGGGAAAACAGACCAGGGAAAACGCACGTTGTTTGAGTACGTGATATAAAACACAGTACTGGAGGGCCTGGCCACGTGCTTCATGCGCGGCAGATTTCTGAGTAGGTTGTATGTGGGCCTTAGTCTGTAGTATGTAATAACACACAGGTAAGGCAAGAATGTTTTAGGACTGAATTAGCAGATGAGCTTTTTGTAAACCTGTCTCTTTTCAAACATAAAACTGAATTTTAATAAGTCCTACCTGACCCTTCCCTTCCTGTGCTGCTCAAAAATAAATATGGTTTAGCTGATGTCTGATCAGGACAGGAGTAAGAAATTGGGAGAAAAGGGGTTTCTTCCACCATTGGTGCTGACTTCTGCATTGGATACTTAAGTGTTACATTCATGGTAGTCTGACTCTCTACTTACAGGAGAACGTATTTTACTCTGGCAGACTTTATCCTGCTAGGTGTCTTTCATCTGAGGAATATTTTATGTATTATGAAAACTTATATTTATGTATTTTACATGGAAAAGAACGCACATTAAGATTTACTTACATTTCAGTGCATGTATTTAAATAAGAGAATGTGGTGTTAATTCTGTGCCAGTTACTATTTATATTCCTATCTCTTTTTCNTTCGCTGCCCTTCTCTGGACACGCTGCAGCACCTTACTGTCTTTCTTGTAGTGAGGGGCCCAAAACTGAACACAGTATTTGAGGTGTGGCCCCACCAGTGCCGAGTTCAGGGGAACATTCACTTCCCTAGTCCTGCTTGCCACATTTCTGTTTGATCTTCTGTAAGTTTTTATTAACTGCAGGACTTTTAGTTGGAATTAAAGTAGCTTATGTTTTTGTACCTCAAACTTTTTTTTTTAATTATCATCTTTGCTTCAGAGCTGTTTCTTTTTGCTCCTTCAATTATTGAATAGAATGTAAAATAAAGTAATAGTTGTAAAATCTAATTCAAAATAGTCAAAGTATTGAATTTTTGTAAAACAATGCAGAACTCGAATTCATATATAATAGGCTTCAATACATAAAAAGAAAATGATTAAACCATATCTCAGTTATCATAGATCTTTTTAATAGGAGCAAAATCTGTGCCATTAGTTCCAGACCAGCGTATTTTCCATTCACAATTCTTTAGTGCATAACTTATAAATCTGTCCTCATCATCCTATATTACTTTTTCAAAGCAAGACTGACATCAAGCAAGACAGGGTGAATGAAAGTCAATGAAGGTCGACTAGGCAATCCAATTATTAAAGATTCTTGGAAGAATAGTACTGTGATGTATAAAATAATTGGGTGTGAATTTCTGTATCTTTGTTGACGAGGGTTGTTTCTGTAGAACTGCAATATATTTTGTATGGTAATCTGTTTTTGCTTTATGCTAGTCTAATCTGTTTGTATAGTAGGTCTCAATGTGAGTTGTTTAAAAATAGTTGTTGGTTTCCAGAAGTCGTATTTATAATACACATTTTATGTACTTGTTCTGTCTCATGAGTGGTGAAGAAGCTTTTGAGGAAAATATAACATACAGTTACATATTGCATTATGAAGAGACAGTATTAGGATTGCATAATCATTGCATATATACCATTGCTAATTTTCCCTGCATTTTTTTCATCAGTCACTTGTCTTTCATGCATTCTGTAGAACAGGCCATCTCTTGGGAGCATACAACACATCCATACAATAAAAGAAGTTACTATTTCTGGTACTTCCTTGTAGCAGCAATAGTGAGCTGGACTGCATGTTTGAGTTTAAATGTAAAACTTCAAGTATGTATATAAGCCATCTATGCTAGACACTGCAGATGATAAAATAGGAGACGGTAGTCAAGCAGGATAGTTGTTTTCAGTCTTAGAAACTTACTTGAGCTTTAAATTTAGCTTTGTTGCTTCTATTTCAGATCTTTCTGAAAATTACCTACTTTTTTTCCTCTCATACAAATGAAAAATAATACTTCTGCATACAAACCTTGTTTTGTTATGTTTTTGAACCATATATAAGGACAGATAGTCAGTTATGGATTATTCTGACTAAAGTCTAGGTAATTGTACCTGACTATAATGCTACACGTATGTTTATAAATAAATTCCAAACCGCTACATGTTCTTACTCTTCCTCACCCCTGCAAAAAGGAGAACAAAAAGACCTAATATAAATTTTATTTTTTACCTTTTCATCAGATATTTAGTTTACAGGTGTTTTGATCTGATTATTTCTATACATAGTATGTTATATTCATTTTATGAGAAGCCATTCTTGTGAAATTGCAAGTGTGTATGTGTATATGTATATTTAGAAAAATATAAGTATATTTTCCTTCCCAACTAACATGATCACAGGAGAGTGTGGTCATGTGTTAAGAGCAGATAACCAAACAGAATATCAGGTAGCCTTCGTTGGCCTTCAAGTGGGATTCCCACCTGTCTGGGTGGGAATCACATTATTAAAATATCAATTGCTATAAATGACATAAGGTCTGAAAAAGAAGTAGTATGTTCCTAGGCACTGGTATAGTAAAGGATGCTGACTGTGAGATGACAGTGCTGATCAAGAAAGTTTTTAGAATGTTTCCCCATAAAACTTGAAGTCAGCTTCTGCAGGTGGTGGAGTTTTGTTGGCTGGCAGCAAAGGATGGGATCTGTTATTGAACTAAAGACAGCAACAGGTTCAATGCACTGCTATTTTATTTATAAGTCAAGATTTAAGAACAGAAATTGCTCTTTGCAGTAGCAAAATGCCTGTTTAAAGTGGTGATTTCTTCCACAGTAATTGTAAAGCATATTCAGGTAATGTCACACTCCTTTTGACAAATTGTAAATAATTTTTCTAAACCTGGAAGATCCTGAGGCTTGCATGGCATGCAGAGGTATTGACAAATCTTTTTCTGACTAGATAGATGCTGCATATCTAATGAACACTGAAAAGATTCACTGTTAATCTGTAAACTATTTAATATATATAGTCATAGTCTACTGTTAGTAACTTTTACCAAAACTATTTTTTCACAAATTTTGTTTAGAATGCAGAAAATTCCATAGTATGAACAGAAGGTATTTTAAGACATAGTAATTTTATTATTTGCATTCAAAACATAATTTTTTTAAAGTCTTCGTGCACCCAAATTTCAGCTATATGTAAGAAATTATTTGTATTTTTAAATTTTAAGCTCTGTAATGAGCTTGTGATGTTAGGCCTTTATGCTATTGACTTTTCATTGCTGCATCTTCTTGCTAGCTAGGGCAAACTTGTCTGCCACAGAGAATCATACTCTAATCCCCTGTAGAGAGGGGAGGGTAAGATTTTAACAGGGTTCTTCTCTCAAATTGTAGCTGGAACAGAGGGTTTATCTCTGTAGAAGTTAAACATTTTTTTTCCCTACTGTGGTGCTGGTAGAATGCTAAATAATGCGAATCTTATAAGTCTTTGGTTTCTGATAATATTTGTCAGAGGTTTTAATTAGTCAAAATCTTAAAATTCTCAAATAGTTGATGTGGCTGTCCTCAGCTGAAAGGAGCGTGCTAAAATAAAAATGTAAGATCGTGTCAGATCAAAATCAAAGAAATTTCTTACTACACTGGGTTTTTTTTGTTCAAGTAGGCAGACCTGAGACATGGGTCTGTGTAGATATGACATGATTGCTACCTAATTTGTGATTGAATCTGTTTAGCTGACCCTTTTCCCCTTTCTTTTGGCCTGTTTTCAGTTTTGGCTTCTAAATACAGAATCCCAAAAGGCTTGCCTTTTATTTGGCAGATGTGCAACAATAAGATCTTTGCTCAGTGAGAAATGGTTGCTTTGAGAAAAGTGCATTAGACCTATATGCATATTCAGTAACCCCAAACCAACACAAATTATATGTGGTGGTGTACTTATAATCTTGTTGGTCTCCCTTATCTCTGGGCTGTCTTTTTAGAAGTTGTTTTGCTACAGTCTTCATCAAGGTCCCCATATGCTGCCAGTGTGCAGTTAGTCAGGCAAGTTGGAACTGTGCATCCACAGCACACCAGGAGTAATGTTCCTATGTATGTATTCACCTGAGGCTCAATTGTGGACAAAACTTGTTTTGCTTCCAAGTTCTGTGATAACAACATATACTTACAAACTCAGAATGTCCTTGGCATTCAGGATTTATGATTCCAGACATAGTGCAACATTCCTGAGCAGTTTGGCTGGAAAATAAAGGTTTTGTCCCCAAATCAAAATGTTACATTTATGCAATGGATTGTGTTTCATAGTTATTGAATTTTATTAGACAGTTGAATTATGAAGAAAAAAAATAGTTGCAGAAACAAGTAAATCACAATAATAAACTCGGTAACATTTCCATTCAGCTGGTAACTGACACAATCGTATATTACCATGAGATACAAGTCTGATGTGGGAAGCAGATGTAATATTATCTTTAAGGTAAAGTCATCAATTGCTTTTTTTTTTTAGTAAAAATGTTTAGAAAAGGAATATAAACTTAAGATATCACACAATTCAAATTCTGTGGAGAGTCAACAATGGGTATAGCATGAGTCTGCAGGATGGCAATAACATAAATTTGTTAGTATTTTCATGTTTTTGTATAGTTTATGAGAATAGTGAATAGAACGGTCTCTTGGGTAATTTGCAGATAAACAGGATGACAATAATAATTGAATTTGTGATGATCATTCTCCATTTTCTTCAGTTTCTTCTCTTTCTCCAAGAAGATGATCCCCCTCTGCCAAAGGTCATCTTTCTCCTTCCTTTTCATGCACATATATGGATGTGTGTGCATACCTGATGTTTTCTTTCAGACTATTGAAATAAGTAATAGTAGTGATAATAATAATAGAAGTATTAATGAGCAGCTTGCCAATGTTACTTCTAATAATAAAAAAGTATTAATGAGCAGCTTGCCAATGTTACAGAGAAACTGGTTAGACTGTATTAAGTATGTGCTCTTATGACCCATTCAACTATTACCTGTATATCTTTTCTGTAGGTGACAGATCAGTCAGTGAAAGCTTTTGCTGAACATTGTCCTGAGCTGCAGTATGTTGGTTTTATGGGCTGCTCTGTTACATCGAAAGGAGTCATTCACCTTACTAATGTAAGTATCATGCTACATTTAGCTAGTCATTAGTGTGTTTGACTATTGCCAAACCATAGGTATCAGCCAGGATAAGTTTATACATATGATGAATAACACTGTCATGGATAGAAACATGACAAGATAAATGAGCTTTGCATTATTTGAGCAGACACATTCAGATTTCCCAGTGTAAAAACACTGTAGCAAAAACATATTTGAAGAATTACACTTTTTCTCAGAAATAATAGTACCATTCATGTCAAAAGTCTTTAAAATGCCTAATTACACCAGAGTCCATTGCAAAGAAAATAAAATCCATATTTGGAAGTGCAAAATCCTTAGTGCAAGACATTTAGACAAATGCCTTAGTGCAACAGTATATACCCTATGCATATACATTTTGTATAAATCCATCTTTGTATTTTAACATAGGTAGTGAGTGCAACAGATACCTTTTATTTCCTTTGCTTTTTGTTTTATGTTAGAGGGGTGATGTGTGGGAGAACTAACTTGAGTGAACCTGCAGGAAAAAAATGGAAGCATTCAACGATGAGGACAAGCAGCGTATTAATTAAAATTCATAACTGGAAGTAAATTCAGCGGTCATGCAAACATCAGGGAGAACAGAGGAAAAATGCATCTGGAATAGATAAATTAGTATTTATAGCTAAGAATTTTAAAGAAAAGTTCAAATGGGAGAATGGAACTTATTATAACTAGTAAAGATGACTGTAGAGATAGGTATTGAGTATGAAAAGTTCTGGTAAACATAAAAATGGTTAAAGAGATTTTGAAGTAGCAAGTGGAGAGGGTATTTAATGAAAACAGAATGTGCCTGAAGAAAATATGGTTCTTTTGATGCAGCTGTGCAGCCCTCTTGTTGTTATACAGAACATATCTGTAAAATATTTTCATCAGTTTAGGGCAGCTCAGTAGCTGAAGATACAGAAGAATTGAAAACATTTGGGAATACATGCAAAAAAAAAAAAGCCAGAGAAATTAATTTTCATGGTAAAGTTATAGCACCTCAAAGAATGCGATTTGGAAAGGACTCCGTGTATTAAAGTCGTAGATTCTATAATGAGTTGGAAGGGACAGTAAAAATCATCTAGTTCTGACCCTCCTGCCATGGACACGGACACCTTCCACTAGACCTGGTTGTTCAAAGCCCCATCCAACCTGGCCTTGAACACTTCCAGGGATGGGGCCTTCACAACTTCCCTAGGCAACCTGTTCCACTGTTGCACCACCCTCCCAGTAAAGATTTTCTTCCTAATGTCTAGTCTAAATCTACTCTCATTTTAAAGCCATTACCCCTTGTCCTATCATTACACTCCCTGATAAAGAGTCTCTCCCCATCTTTCCGGTAGGCCCCCTTTAAGTACAGGCAGGCTGCTGTAAGGTCTCCCAGAAGCCTTCTCTTCTCCAGGCTGAACAGCCCCGACTCTTTCAGTCTGTCTTCACAGGATAGGTACTCCAGCTGTCTGATCATTTTTGTGGTCCTCCTCTGGACTTGCTCCAACAGGTCCATGTCTTTCCTGTACTGAGGGCTCCAGACCTGAATATCGTATTCCAGGTGGGGTCTCACCAGAGTGCAGTAGATGGGCAAAATCACNTGTCACTAGCAAAGATGTTAAACAGCACCGGTCCCAGTACTGACCCCTGCAGAACACCACTCATCACTGCTCGCCACTTGGACATCATTGACTGCAACTCTTTGAGTGCAGCCATCCAGCCAATTCCTTGTCCACTGAGTGGTCCATCCATTAAATCTACATCTCTCCGATTTAGAGACAAGGATGTTGTGTGGGAAAGTGTCAGGTGGCTTGCACAAGTTTAGATAGGTGATGTCAGTTGCCTTTCCCTTATCCACCAATGCTGTAATGCCACTGTAGAAGGCCACCAAATTTGTCAGGCATGATTTTCCCTTAATGAAGCCATGTTGGCTGTCACCAATCATCTCCTTATTTTCCATGTGCCTTAGCAGAGTTTTCAGGAGGATGATCTGCTCCATGATCTTGCCAGGCACAGAGGTGAGACTGAGTGGCCTGTAGTTCCCTGGGTCTTCTTTTTTTTCCCTTTTTAAAAATGGAGGTTACATTTCCCCTTTTCCAGTGAGCATGAACTTCACTGGACTGCCACGATTTCTCAAATATGATGGATAGTGGCTTGGCAACTCATCTGCCAGTTCGCTCAGGGCCTGCAGATGAATCTCATCGGGTACCATGGACTTGTGCACCTTCAGGTTCCTTAGATGGTCTCAAAGCTGGTCTTCTCCTACAGTGGGTGGTTCCTCATTCTCCTGTTCCCTGCCTTTGCCTTCTGCAACTTGGGTGGTGTGGCTAGAGACCATGCAGCTGAAGGTCGAACCAAAAAAGTGGTTGAGTACCTCAGCCTTCTCCGTGTCCTGGGTGACCAGGTCTCCCATTTCCTTTCTGAGTGGGCCCACATTTTCCCTAGTCTTCCTTTTATCACTGATGTACATATAGAAGCTTTTCTTGTTGCTCCTGACGTCCCTGGCCAGATTCAACTCTATCTGGGCTTTAGCTTTCCTAACCTGATCCCTGGCCGCTCAGACAATTGCTCTGTACTCCTCCCAGGCTGCCTGTCCTTGCTTCCACCCTCTGTAGGCTTCCTTTTTCTGTTTGAGATTGTCCAGGAGCTCTTGTTCATCCATGCAGGCCTCCTGCATGAAATGAATATTGAAATGATGTGTAAAAGGGGGACATATCTGTGGGAAAGAGAAATAATACAATAATTTTCACGTCCTATGAAAACTATCTATGTATAAATATAGTTTATATACACAACATAAATGTAGGATGTATGTAATTTAGAATCTGACATAGACATGTTACGTAGTTCAAGGTGTTGTCAGAAATTCCCAAACAGATTGCTTTTCAGGTGCATGCTTTGGTTACTGCATTATTCTGGCGTAGATTTATTGAGTATTTAATAGATGTCTTATCCTTTAACCAAGTGACTTTGTAATCCCATTTATTTGATTAAAGAAAAGTCAAGATCTTGATTTTTCTTACTAACATCTAGTTCTGATTTTCACATGGTTTAATAATAATAATAGATATTTTCTGAAGGACTATATATAACAGTGTCACTCCTGTGTAAATCAGGATTTCCAATCTAAGAGACTGCTTTGTCACAAACTTGGAAAGTCATATGGGATAAGTAATGGGTGTATGTGCTTTTTGTTGGGATTTGAGACTTTGGGATTCCAGTTTCCTTCCCTCAAGCTGTATCTATAAAAACTTCCTGTAGGCTACTAATATTGCAAAGACAGTGATGTGATAACACTCAACATTAGGGATTGTTCAGTCTGGAGAAGAGAAGGCTCCAGTGAGACCTTATTGCAGCCTTTCAGTACTTAAAGAGAGCTTATAAGAAAGGTGGGGACAGACTTTTTAGCAGGGCCTGTGGTGATAGGACAAGGGGTAATGGTTTTAAACGGAAAGATGCAGACTGGATATAAGGAAGGAACTTCTTACAATGAGGGTAGTGAAACACTGGCACAGGTTGCCCAGAGAGGTGATAGATGCCCCATCCCTGGAAACATTTAAGATCAGGGTGGACGGGGCTCTGAGCAACCTGATTTAGTTGAAGGTATCCCTGCTCATTGCAGCGGAGGTTGGACTAGATGACCTTTAAAGACCTCTTCCAACCCGAACTATTCTATGATTTTCTATAATTCTATGATATGACATCTTCTGTAAGGTTTGCCAAGTATTCTCTCACATGTGGGTGACTTTCTGTGCACAGTAACAAGGTATTTTTTTTTACATTTATTACTACTTTAAGCTGAGGCATATATGCGTATAATACATACAAGTGAAATGATGCCACATATTGAGGGGAAAAAGAGCAAGCAGGAGATTTTCCCAGTCATAGAGTGACTGGGAAATTGTATTGGAATTCAGGCTTCTTTACTCAAGCTGTTGACAAGTGATATCTGGTTAATCTTGCTGCAGTGACTTCAGCCAGTTTCCACCTGGCTCCTCGGGCAGGTATTACTTCCTCATAGTACAGCAGGCAATTTTAACTAAAACTGAATTGTGCTAAAGCATCCTGCACAGATACATGCTCCATTTCTACAGTTGTTTGGAGGAAATAAGCTCCAGCAGGGAGTTAAAACAGATACCTGGGGAGTAACAACATGATCTTTAACTACTGCATCTGTCTTTTCCAGAATTCATCTGTTGATGACATCATTTTTTTGTTCTGTCATGTATTTCTTATGGTCAATTTTGTGTTGAGTTCTTAATTAGTACTTCATATGTGCTTAGTAATAATTCCAGTCCTATGTTCTGAGAGAATGTGGAATCTATTCTTTGCTCTGCATGGCCTGTGAGAGTCCTGCAAGGCTGTGCATAGCTACTTCTCTTCTGTCCTTCTGCTTCCTGTGTGCAACTGGAGATAATAGCACTGGCCTCTGTTGTAAAATTGCTTTGAGGCTGATGGATGTATAAAAATTGAGTGGTTTATTATTACTGTATTTTCTCCCTAGCAATGTTGGCTTTCTTTAAAAATACTGGCACTTGAAAATTCTGAATTACGGTGCTGCTGAATTGCAGAGCTTTTTTAATAGCTAATTTTGGGGTATGGTAGTGAAAATGTTGTATATTTTAGAAAAAGAAGAAACATGCAGGGTTTATTTTCATTATCTTTCTACTGAACATAGTGACATTCAAAAAAATTTGCTTCTTGAGCAAAACCACGTTATCACACTAGTGCCTTTTTTCCTTGAAGTTATTATAAACTACAAAAAATGCACCTGAAGTAAATAATGTTTATTGGGCAAGATGAGAAGCACTACATGTACATATACTGGGGGAGAGAAAGGGGAAGAAGGAGTGTGTGTATATGCAATTCAGTTAGACTTCCAGTTGAAACCAATGGTTTTTTCTGGTGACCTAGAATGTTTTGTTTTGCTATGTAGCTGTAATGTGTGAAACAGTTCATGAAAGATCTGAAGGATCTGTTCTATGACATCAGAAAAATTAGTCCAACGTTTATCAACTTTGTTTCGATAGGGGAGGGAAGGACATGTACTGGATATAGTGTTGTAGTTTTTATTTTCTTGTTTTCAGGACATCCCCAGCTATTGTTTCCTTATTTTATCTTTTTTCTCACTTGTTTTATTATTTACTTATAATAATAGTTTTTATTCATTAACTGGGTGTAAGAAATTCTATATGCTAACTAGCGAAGTAGTGATTTTTCTGTCCCCAGAAGTGGTGGTATTTTTTTCCCTTCTTGTGGTAGTTGCCTCTCAGCAGTTCAATTGTTGCAGTTCTAACAGAATTTTAACAGCTGGCATCAGCAAGTCTCAACATCTAGACATAGTTTTATTTCCAAGCCACTGCATTGGCTTCTTCCTTTGAGTTCTGATATATATGCATGAGTAATTGCTTTGTAGCAGTATAACACTGTCTGTGCTGAGTACAGACATGTACTTCACTCTACACTATGTACTTCTGACAGACTATGTCTGGTAAAGTTTATTACAGACATTTTCATCTAAATATGCGTGAATCCTTAGACAACATCTTCATAGAAAAAAGTTCTAACTTATTCTGCTATGCACCAATACATGAAGTCAGTTTATCTAAGAACTGTTTTTGGAGTAATGTGTTCTTTATTCTTTGTTTGTGTCGTAATTGTTACCTGAGAGTCATGTCCACTCTAACTTGGTTATACCTGTATCTGAGTTGGTGGCCAGTATGAAGTCAAAATTCAGATTTATAGAGCAAATATTTAGGACTCATTCAGTGCAAACATTATCAGCTTGACAGGTATATAATGATAATCTACACACGACATGATTGATTTTGCAAGAGCCTTTTCTAAACTGAGGTACTGTGTGGTCCCTTTCTTTAGTAAATGATTTGTTTTGACATGAATTGCTCTCTTTATGCTCTTTTTATGGTAATATTTCAGCATACCTTCTAATCTTAAAATCATCATGCTTCTTAACTAAGAACATGATAATTCTTCTTTGGCTAGGTCTAGAGAAAACAGGTTTTTAATCAATTTATATGGTGAACCATATTTTGCAAGATGGCATATGATTTATTTGAATGTTTGCATTTAATAAGATGTCCTTTTAAATGTTAATCTTCCAATCATAGGAAAAAGTCATTAAGTAAGGATTTCTGAACATTGTGATTCTGGGAGATTCTTCATGAGGATTAGCTTGATATTTTAAATGATGCAGTGCTGTAGCCTGTTTGACGTCTTGTCAGACTAAAGCTGGCCATTTAGTTGAATGAAGTTAACTGTGTCCCTTCTAAGAGATTATTTTCATAATTTTAAGAATTTAGTAGTTGTACTCAAGTGCAGTTTCTTTCAAGTTGCAATGAAATAAGAAAGGTATTGCAGAGAAGATGGATTTCATGGCTGACTGGGTTTCAGTGCTCTGTGGGTGTGTGAAACTTTCAAAAAAAAAAAAAAAAAAAAAAAGAAAAAAAAAAAAAAAAAAGGAAAAAGGTTCATTAGAGGTACCTGAAGGTAAGTAACACAAATAGGGTAAGCTGTGATAATGTAATTCAACAGCAACTTTTAGACTATAAAGTGGAAATAAATCTTGTAACACAGGTACTATATGTGCAGTTTATATGTGTGTGCAGTAGCTCCTCTACAATGGGTCTTAATGTTAGAAAGGACGGCAATGTATTTATTTTTGTAGCATAGCTTGTAAAAGTATGCATGCAATAAATCAAAACGCAAATTATTATTATCAAGCATCATGGAAGGAGTAGCAGCTTGAATACAAATGTCATTCACTTTCCTATTTTGTTTTGCTGTGGTACCTTACAAAACAAAGGGATCTATTGAATGAGTTTGTTTCCTTAATTAACATATATTTTCAACTGCCTTTTCTTCTCAGGCATGTTTTTTTACAAATACCTACGCTCTACGAAACAAACTTTTTCTGTTTTGTTTTTTGTAAGTGATGGAAATTAAATCTCTGTGCTCATAATGCAGATTTTGAACGTGTATTTCTTATTTAAGCAATGAGAGCTCAATGTTCTGCAATATTTAACTTCAAGAAGTGAAATGAAAAGTTGTGAATGTGCAGCACATTAAATCAGTCTATGGGAAAATAGTCTCCTCTGTAACTATTCAGTCATTTTCCAATCCTTTAAACCAAGTACGATTACTGTTTCAGGAACACAGTATATCTCAATAATATAGTTCAGTTACTTTAGCTCTTAAGTAAAAAATAATGTATGTGACTTTTAAAAAAATAGTTTCTAGATTCTATTGACATAATAATAAAAAGAATATGATTTACAATTTTTTCAGGTTGCTATTTTTTTATTTCCTGTGATCATACATTTGCTTTGGGGGGCATAAATCAGAGAGCCGTTTATTCCCTGAAGACACATATACACGGAGAGTGTCAAGAAAATTAAGCTTAATTAGCAAAAGATGTGAATTTAAACCTCATTAAGTCCTTGTAAGCACTTTCCTTCAGAAATAATTTGGCTTTACTTCTGAAGAGGATTGATCTTACATGAATTGTTTAGTGGTAGACTTGGCCGTGTTAGATTTATGGTTGGACTTGATCTTTCCAACCTAAATTATTCTATGATTCTGTTCTATTCTAAGATTTTTAAGGAAGCATATCTCTACAGGAATTGTGGAAGCATGCGGGGGGCGGGGGGCGAGAATTGCGTACTCATTAGTAGTCCCCATACAGTAACAGAATAAATATTCACAGGAGTTGATACACCCACACTAAAAAATTACCTGTGATCCCAATGGTAATAGTAATTTTTTATCATCTGAAGTATACGAAATTTATCCTAAGCTTGAACAGTCTCAAATCAGGCATATTTTCTTCTCACCACCCC
>VYXH01010647.1:234230-246078 GCA_013397275.1 Burhinus bistriatus | reverse complement strand
CAACATGGGCTCTTTTTCCCCCCCCCCCCCCCCTTTTTTTTTTTGTTGTTATGATAGTTTTCAAATGCTCTGGCTTCTTGATTAGCATTGCACATGTTTTAATATTACAAGTTGCAGTAATCAAGATAGAAGTCTTACGAACTCCATAACATTCAAGCACATAAATAGTATGATAATCTCTGAATCTTGAAATATATCAACGTCAATAAAATTTCATTTAAACCAGCCAACAGAAGTATTGAACAAAAATGATTTTATCATAATTTAGAATATTTGCGATCCAAAAGCATTAGGTAATTTCTTAAAAATAGTAGTATTTATTTTTTTTAATTCTAATATATTTTTAAAAGAACTGAAGCTCTGATTTTTAAACTTTCTTTGTCCAAAACCATTTTGTGATCTAAGTGGTTCTTTTGCATCTGTCATTCACAGTGAAATAGTTCCCTTTCAGTACAATTTAAGAGGCAATCTCCTCACAAAACGTTTACTTACTGGGCTGTCAATTCTTTGTCTGTTAGTAGGACTGAGAGAAAGAGACCAACATCCTGTTCCCTTCTAATCTCATTCATCTAACCAGACTCCCTCTGAAATTTAAAAATTATTATTATACTATCTCATACAATTTTAACACTGAGTCAATATTCAGTAATTTCGGCAAGGTTCTATATCTGTGTAGCACACAAAATTAGTTTAGCTGTTCTTGCTTTCTCTTAATTCTTTGATTTTATTTGCTATTTCATATTTTAAGCCCTCTGTCTACTATTTGCATTGTCTGTTTTATTGTCACATTAAATATTCCTTTTCCTGTTAAAATATTTTGTCTGCTGGAGCTGAGTTTGAAGTTTAAATTCTGCTCATGCTGAGCATTCTTTATAGAGCTATAAAATTAAGACTTGAAGAAAATTGTGAATATGTGTAGAGGAATGGCTCTGAAACTGCTCAATAAAGTGGTATTGCTGCATGAAGAAAGTTGGTTTTGATTGAAAAAAACAAATGGAAGAACTTTATTCATCCTGGTATCCTAAGACTGAATATTTGAGTAACAGAATATCCTTTTTCTGTGGAAAAATGCTAATTATAGGTATGCTGTTTTAATCTTGAGATTTATGCATGCACTGAAGATTGGAACATCCCAACTCTCCAGTTGTCTGCTTCAGAAAATTTTAATTGTTTTTATATTGTACTACTTCTAGATGTGAGAGTTAGAGGTAGAATATAAAAGTTATGTAATATTTCTTGCCATTTTTTAATAATACTAGTGATTAATAAAGAATCTAGTATTGTGGCATTAACCCCTTAAAATTAGTTTTTAGGTAAAATATAAAATAAGACATTTGTCATTAAAGTATCCATCCCATTTTTTAGTGCAAAATGGTTACATACACATTTATAACAATTCTCTGACCAATAACAAGATGTTGGTACCTCTGATTTAAATAGGCAAAGGGGTACTCTTTTCACCTGTCATGTTTAGATTGATACAAAATCATGTCAGAAAGTCCTGTACTTAAGAGAATGTGTATCCAGTTCTGCAGCTCTTGAAAGTCGTTCACTCATCTGAAATGGCAATAGTGAGGTTGTAGAGATTAAATTATACTTGAGGAGTTTGTATCAATCTGAAGCAGTCGTCTTCAAACTTCTAAGACAGTAGGTTTTTCTGGATTGAGTACGTTGTGCCTGATAAAAAGCAGAATTAACCTACTAAGCAAGTCAGGTGTCAGGTGGGCTGTTTAAAATGAATGAACATGACAGTAAAAAAGGCAAGTGATGGTTGAGTTACTGTCTGTTGAATATAATGGTTAGACCATTATGAAGGAAAGAAACAATGAATGAATGATCATTCTTCTGTGATGGTAAAGGATAAAATCTACCTTGGAAACATTATTAATTTGGTCAATAGGAATACTAGGAATTCAGTTCAGTTTTTGAGTCTACCCATGCAATGCAAATGTCTTTTTCCTGGGAAATCACGAATTCTTTCTGCTGCATTCATCATTGCCTCAGTGAGGTAGAAACTCTGCTGTTACCTCATACCTAATTTGAAGCTATGTTAGTTAGGTGCTTTATAAAAGAAGCAGTGATGCCCATGCATTGATTTATCTTTAGGCTAAGTTCATGGTTTTTACTCTGTAAGTAATAATAATGACAAAAGAATCACCAGTATTGTCACCTGCTCATAATAAGATGTTGTCATGAAAGAAAACATGTTTTAGTTAAGATTTCTGTTTTTTAATGAGAAGATTTTCTACTTGTCTTTGAGGTCTCCTAATAAATATTTGTTAACTGTCATAGAACATAGGCATTGTTGAATTGTCCAGTAGGTTTATTTCCTATGTCATAGGCATTGGCCGTGTTATTGCCAACGTAGTATAAAGGCGGAAGTGTCTAATATGAATAGCTGTGTGAAGGCCAGGAAAATTCAAGTTGCTTTAGGCTTCCCCTTATCTTTGTAATTTATGCAGAAAAAAATGAGGAATTGCTTGTGAGCTTTTTTTGGGTGCATAGAAGGTAAGTCTTTTAAACTTCCTGCTAGAGCAGTATGTATGAAATGCAGAGAGACAGCTTATAAAATCTGTCCATTATGTGCTTTTCTCCCTAATAGGCAAATAAGGTTATCAGAAGTTGAATGGGATTACAACAAGCACCTCCACAGTACACCTGTGGTAGTATCCTAATAATAGGAATATTATTGTCCTACTTCCTATAGACATAACCCTGCAGTTGTTTCTCAGAGGTCAGGTTCCTTAATTTTATGCTTGTTCTGCAGAATTTTTGGAAGCAATATGTGGTTTATCTTCAGCTTTAGTTTGGAGAATGTTAAAAACTTCTGGAACAAAACAGCAAAGCAGCAGTTTCTGTAGAAGTCTATCTAAATTCGAAGTCCTCTTTTTTTCCTTTTTCTTTTTATCTTTTTTCTTCTTTTTTTTTTTTCTTCCCTTAAATACATTGACTTAATAATTAACTGCTTAAGTGGACCGATT
This sequence comes from Burhinus bistriatus, assembly GCA_013397275.1. Lineage (NCBI taxonomy): Eukaryota > Metazoa > Chordata > Aves > Charadriiformes > Burhinidae > Burhinus > Burhinus bistriatus. Next base: position 243,097 of record VYXH01010647.1, on the reverse strand, counting down.
ATATGATCTGGGTTGTATGCCTTTACTTAATCAAATCCTTAGTGACTTAAGTCACTGAATAGGATTATTTTTTCTCTCTTACAGGAAAGGTAAATTTAATTAAAGTGTCAGTATTACCTAATGCAATTATTTTTCCGGAGTATAGTAGATTATTTCAGACAGCTTAAAAAGCAAGTGGCGCTTGGTGGTTATTATGACTAAACTGATCCATTGTTTAAGAATACTGCAGAAATCTGTAAAAATTTTTTCTTTGAATCCATAGCTCATAAAAGTAGTAAGAGGGTTTTGTTTGCTTTTGAAGGACATTATAATGATTAACAATAGTAATAAATCACATTAATTAGTGCATAAATCTTAATCAAACTGTAACTCCAACTTTTGTTGTTCAGAATATCCCAAGATATTATTTGTGGCTGTGCAGGTGAGACTACTGTATAAATACTGTATTTTCGAGGGAGTTTGTAATTTTTACTTAGTTTGAAAGCCTTAGACTCTGGATACTTTAATCACATGCATTTGAATCTGAGCACAAATGTGCTGTCTCCCCTTCCTTCCATGCCCTGTTTTTCTTACAATTAAATGAGTTGGTATGCTTCCTTGGTATCTTACACTCCAAATAGTTAAAAGGAGGAAGGCCTAGGCCCCTGTTGTAGATGTATTGGATCATGAGTGGGAGTGTCTAGATTTCACGGTGTAACTGAGTGCCTGAATTTCAAATTTGCTAAAGTTAGATACTGTGAGTATCTCTGATATGTTTCCTTTTTGTAAAAAATACAGTAATCTCATATTTCTTGACTAGATTGCATGTATTATACATGATTCCAAAAAGTTTAAAAGCTTTTATAACAGTTATGTATGTGAACAAATTTCAGATTATTTCTTTCTATCGTATTTGTCTCAATAGCTAAGAAATCTTTCCAGCTTGGATCTACGTCATATCACAGAACTGGACAATGAAACCGTGATGGAAATAGTAAAGAGATGCAAAAACCTTAATTCCCTCAATCTGTGTCTGAACTGGATCATTAATGACAGGTAACCTCATTACAGCATCTAAAACCAGTATAAAGCAAATGTAACTAGTTGTATTAGTTGAGAATAATTCCTCATGGCTCAAGGGTTGGAGGAGATCAATAAAAGCAAGCAGTGTTTTCTGAGGCTTTGTTCTTGCTTGTTTTGGGTAAATCATCTAGACATATTTTACAGAGTGTTTGTATATTTCTGTACTGGAGAAAAGTTTAGTTATAACTGTGTGGCAGCACTTACCTGTTTCCTATAGATTTCATGAGAATGTTCTCTTTACCACGTGTCATTGAAATACAGTTGCAATTATGACTCCTTCAGTAGGTATCCAGGATGTATACAGATTTATGTGCATACAAAAAATGAAGCCTATTTTTACTACATAAGGAAAAATAAACTGCTTGTGGGTTAAATAGTGGAATTCATGGGTTTTTTTAGAAAGCAACAAGTCCTTCATTTTTTGGCAAAGAGACTCTCCAGAATGAGACTGAAACAATAACTGGGCTTTTCCTTTTGACCAGAATACCTCCTAGCCTACTGTATTCTGTCCTTTTGATCAAGTAATCTATTTTAATGTTAAGTAAATGCACACAGATGATGTATAGTTATATTGCAGGTCAGATGAAAAATGAAAAATATTGACATTTTTAAAAGCAGAAGCTTCCTTTTAAAATGAGAAAATTGAGCAAAGCCACTACCTTAAGGTGCAGAGGAAAGAACATTTTGAAAAACCTTTAACACATTGGTTGGTTATAACTGGTGCTTTAAAGAAAAAGAGACACTTTTAACAGAGAGGGTTCTAAACCAGGTTCATATAAACCAGAATGATGTGTTTTACCAATCGTACCTCTTCCCCATGGTTAGATTTTTTTTCTAACTTACTTTCTTTCAAGGTTTTCTGAGGTCTTTAAGAATGTGCTAAACTGTAAATGAGCTTAGGCTTTGGTAAAAGTATAATGTTCTAAAAATACTGAAATTTAAATGTGTTGAATAAAAGCACCACTGAACTTTTACTGTAACTCCTTTTAGCCTTTAAGACTGTTCTTCGGTTTTGTAGGTTTAGGTCTGACCCTTAATGTAACCTCACCAGTTTTGAAAACATTTAGTTGCCTCAGGTCTTTCTGTCTGTAGGGCCTTACTTTCATATGCAGAATAAGGCTACCGAAATGGAAAATTTTAGAAGAAATCAGAAAAAATACTAAGAAGAAAATTGTAAATTTAAAAGACAGATACTTTTCAGGTTTTAATTGAAGTACTTAGAAATGGTACACCTTTCTGCATGAACATTTTGGGTAGGACAATCTGCTATGTGTGATCCAAACTGATGTCAAACTGCTCTTGAAATTACTTTACTAGAATTACTGGAATAAGATATATATCTTTTAATTATATGCCTATGACTCTAAGTTTCCATATTGAATGTAGCTAGAGTTATGAAACTTAAAAAGAAAAGGAAACCTCTTCCAGATAACCTTCTGTTGTATGTAAACTTTTAGGTTGTTGACTTTTGTCTCTGTAGTCCTTTCCATTTTGTGCTTATTTCTGATCATACCTGTCAGTACCTTTTCAACATGCGACTAATAGCTAAAACTTGACTACAAATGTGAGTTCACCTATTTAAATTAGCTTCTAGCTAAAAGCCAACGAAGAGAGAATTTAGAAAATAATGCCTTTGTTAAATCTTACTCATAGCCACTCATTTGGCAATTCAAGTATTTTTCCTATTTTACAAGTGAGGTGAAGCTCCAAATACTAGTCTTAACTGCATAAAGTAATTTCCTCTACTCCACCTAAATGCTGAATTATGAATTGCTGAATAAAAGGAACATGATGCAACCAATGTAGACACCAATTCAGTAGAGTATTATGGGCATATTCACTTTGAGAACATGAGAGATCCTTCAGAATTTCACAGAACTGTTCAAGTGCTTACCTTGGATAAAACCCCAAGTTACTTTAAACTAACTAAATTAGTTTATTAATGATTTAAGGCAAGATGAGCTTTATTTATTTATTTTTTTTATTTGATGCCATTTGATGGCTTTTGGTCAGAGGTGATGTCAGAGTTCTGTGTCTTGATACGTTTGAGTAAACCTTTTGTTTATCATTGTTTCCAACACATATGAGGTAGTAGCAGTCTAGTGGTTTACCTGACTCTTGGTGTTAAAATAAAGATCGTTTCCACCACCTGACGCCCCCAGCCCCCATTATCGAGCCTGCTTACTTGTGAGATCTGTCTACATAAGACTTATATTCCAGACTTTTTGCAAGTTTAACAAGACACTTTTTTGTTCTGTCTAGAATGACTGAGGGTTGAGTTTGGTTTTTTTTTCCTTTTATTTAAAGCCTTGGAAAACTGTTCTCTTCCATTTCTTTGTGTGGAATCAAGTGTGAAAAAAAACTAGAAAGTTCTCAAAAATACCGGAATAACTTAAAGATATATCTGTAAATTACCTCTTAAAGGAAGCTGATTATTAGTAGATTTTACAGCAGAAGTAAATTACTGGCTTTAAAACTTTATTTTAGATGTCTTTATTTTTTCCAGAAATCCATAAAAATTCTTTCCATAAGCAAAGCTGAGGCCCCAGAACATTTATGGCACTCTCTTCCTTGTGACACGGTGTTAGATCTAATGCTGTGGCTGTAAATTTTTTGCTAAGTAACTGAAAGGAACTGAAACAGAGTGCAAGATCCCTGCATGGCAGGCACTTGCTAGGATTTTGGTGCTGTGATTTGTTTGCACGTGCAAGAATTAACAAGAACTCTTTTTCCTCTGTTTTGATTAAAGCTATTTTTGGTTTTGAAAGTATGCATCTAAAACGCTTATGTAGGAAGGCAAGAAAGAATTTATTTTTACCTGAGGCAAAAAAGTATGTTCAGTATGTTCAGCTGAGATAATCTTGACATTAGATTTAAAATGAAAGAAAAATAGGTTCTTATAATGACTTGTAAAAAAGTCTCTAAAAGTTGATAGTTAAGCAAGATCAAAACAAGCCTATTAAAGTAATCTAACATAATGATTTCTTCTGTGTTACAGCTCCCTCAAAAGCTTTGTATACTATTTATCATGTTGGTTAAATACGTTATAGAAACAGTCCTACTACTTCTTTCAAATATGAACAAAACAAAACTTGCAAATCCTTTTAGTATGCATCATGAGTAGATTATCTCTGGTCTTTGCAATTTGAAAGGAGTAAAAATGAGTTCTATGTATGTGGTGATGTGAATAATATCCTCTGAGGCCTGATTTAGATAACCTTATCACCTTGAAGTTGTCTTAGTGGTCACTACATTTGTTCTTTTGAATTTCAATTGATACAATAAAAATAGTGACATCTAGAAATAAATCTCATGAGGGATTCAGGAAAATACAGTGTGATACACTGGCAAAGTTTTTGAGGGTGAGTGATTTTTCTAATAGTTTGAGGAACATCGCTGTGTGTTATATCCATAAATGATCAAGGAGAAAGCAGCAGTTTATCTAATGTTTTTTTGTGAATCAGAGGAAACATGGTAAATGGTTGGAAGCCAGACCATAAGCCTGAAAACCAAAATGTTTGTGCAGCAGCACAGTTGGGAGAAAAGAGCATTTTCTCCTTTGAAGAGGCTCCATCTGCTTTATTCTGCTGGGTCACTAATGCAGCATCATTTTTTCCGGATTGGCTATCATTCTTGTTGGCATAGAGCATATGGGGGTTTCTGCATTGTTACTTATCAGAGTAAGTTGTTAACGTGGTCTTCCATATGCTTGAAAAATGTTTAAAAAATTTGTGTTGACTGCCTACATGTGAACCCACGTAATTAGCCTTGGAAGCATCTGCTGTGATCTGGATGTGTTGTGGGTAGAGGATACAATGCTGAAGATGGTCCCAGCAAGTGATTAGCTCACTATGTTTAGTCCCAGAGCTGCTGGTGTGTGTGAACGCCTCAACATTTCATTAGGAGACATGAGCGTCAAAATAGTAGCTCAGTTCTTACAGTATATTTTTAATAAAATGCAGAATTAGTGAATGCTAGAATTATTTTCAAGAAAAATAATAATCTTCTCTTCCTGGAAGTATAAGTCTCNTTTGGGTAGGACAATCTGCTATGTGTGATCCAAACTGATGTCAAACTGCTCTTGAAATTACTTTACTAGAATTACTGGAATAAGATATATATCTTTTAATTATATGCCTATGACTCTAAGTTTCCATATTGAATGTAGCTAGAGTTATGAAACTTAAAAAGAAAAGGAAACCTCTTCCAGATAACCTTCTGTTGTATGTAAACTTTTAGGTTGTTGACTTTTGTCTCTGTAGTCCTTTCCATTTTGTGCTTATTTCTGATCATACCTGTCAGTACCTTTTCAACATGCGACTAATAGCTAAAACTTGACTACAAATGTGAGTTCACCTATTTAAATTAGCTTCTAGCTAAAAGCCAACGAAGAGAGAATTTAGAAAATAATGCCTTTGTTAAATCTTACTCATAGCCACTCATTTGGCAATTCAAGTATTTTTCCTATTTTACAAGTGAGGTGAAGCTCCAAATACTAGTCTTAACTGCATAAAGTAATTTCCTCTACTCCACCTAAATGCTGAATTATGAATTGCTGAATAAAAGGAACATGATGCAACCAATGTAGACACCAATTCAGTAGAGTATTATGGGCATATTCACTTTGAGAACATGAGAGATCCTTCAGAATTTCACAGAACTGTTCAAGTGCTTACCTTGGATAAAACCCCAAGTTACTTTAAACTAACTAAATTAGTTTATTAATGATTTAAGGCAAGATGAGCTTTATTTATTTATTTTTTTTATTTGATGCCATTTGATGGCTTTTGGTCAGAGGTGATGTCAGAGTTCTGTGTCTTGATACGTTTGAGTAAACCTTTTGTTTATCATTGTTTCCAACACATATGAGGTAGTAGCAGTCTAGTGGTTTACCTGACTCTTGGTGTTAAAATAAAGATCGTTTCCACCACCTGACGCCCCCAGCCCCCATTATCGAGCCTGCTTACTTGTGAGATCTGTCTACATAAGACTTATATTCCAGACTTTTTGCAAGTTTAACAAGACACTTTTTTGTTCTGTCTAGAATGACTGAGGGTTGAGTTTGGTTTTTTTTTCCTTTTATTTAAAGCCTTGGAAAACTGTTCTCTTCCATTTCTTTGTGTGGAATCAAGTGTGAAAAAAAACTAGAAAGTTCTCAAAAATACCGGAATAACTTAAAGATATATCTGTAAATTACCTCTTAAAGGAAGCTGATTATTAGTAGATTTTACAGCAGAAGTAAATTACTGGCTTTAAAACTTTATTTTAGATGTCTTTATTTTTTCCAGAAATCCATAAAAATTCTTTCCATAAGCAAAGCTGAGGCCCCAGAACATTTATGGCACTCTCTTCCTTGTGACACGGTGTTAGATCTAATGCTGTGGCTGTAAATTTTTTGCTAAGTAACTGAAAGGAACTGAAACAGAGTGCAAGATCCCTGCATGGCAGGCACTTGCTAGGATTTTGGTGCTGTGATTTGTTTGCACGTGCAAGAATTAACAAGAACTCTTTTTCCTCTGTTTTGATTAAAGCTATTTTTGGTTTTGAAAGTATGCATCTAAAACGCTTATGTAGGAAGGCAAGAAAGAATTTATTTTTACCTGAGGCAAAAAAGTATGTTCAGTATGTTCAGCTGAGATAATCTTGACATTAGATTTAAAATGAAAGAAAAATAGGTTCTTATAATGACTTGTAAAAAAGTCTCTAAAAGTTGATAGTTAAGCAAGATCAAAACAAGCCTATTAAAGTAATCTAACATAATGATTTCTTCTGTGTTACAGCTCCCTCAAAAGCTTTGTATACTATTTATCATGTTGGTTAAATACGTTATAGAAACAGTCCTACTACTTCTTTCAAATATGAACAAAACAAAACTTGCAAATCCTTTTAGTATGCATCATGAGTAGATTATCTCTGGTCTTTGCAATTTGAAAGGAGTAAAAATGAGTTCTATGTATGTGGTGATGTGAATAATATCCTCTGAGGCCTGATTTAGATAACCTTATCACCTTGAAGTTGTCTTAGTGGTCACTACATTTGTTCTTTTGAATTTCAATTGATACAATAAAAATAGTGACATCTAGAAATAAATCTCATGAGGGATTCAGGAAAATACAGTGTGATACACTGGCAAAGTTTTTGAGGGTGAGTGATTTTTCTAATAGTTTGAGGAACATCGCTGTGTGTTATATCCATAAATGATCAAGGAGAAAGCAGCAGTTTATCTAATGTTTTTTTGTGAATCAGAGGAAACATGGTAAATGGTTGGAAGCCAGACCATAAGCCTGAAAACCAAAATGTTTGTGCAGCAGCACAGTTGGGAGAAAAGAGCATTTTCTCCTTTGAAGAGGCTCCATCTGCTTTATTCTGCTGGGTCACTAATGCAGCATCATTTTTTCCGGATTGGCTATCATTCTTGTTGGCATAGAGCATATGGGGGTTTCTGCATTGTTACTTATCAGAGTAAGTTGTTAACGTGGTCTTCCATATGCTTGAAAAATGTTTAAAAAATTTGTGTTGACTGCCTACATGTGAACCCACGTAATTAGCCTTGGAAGCATCTGCTGTGATCTGGATGTGTTGTGGGTAGAGGATACAATGCTGAAGATGGTCCCAGCAAGTGATTAGCTCACTATGTTTAGTCCCAGAGCTGCTGGTGTGTGTGAACGCCTCAACATTTCATTAGGAGACATGAGCGTCAAAATAGTAGCTCAGTTCTTACAGTATATTTTTAATAAAATGCAGAATTAGTGAATGCTAGAATTATTTTCAAGAAAAATAATAATCTTCTCTTCCTGGAAGTATAAGTCTCTGCATTTTTGATATGGACATTATTTTAATAATCTTACTTCTAAAATAAAAATGTATGAAGCTTTCAGCTTGCCTATATTTTTGCACAGGCAAAAATGTTCATTTTATCTGTGGTAACTACAAATGCTAATCTTAGTGTTCATTACCTTTGATCTGACTGAAGTGGAAATGTGCTTCAGGAGCACTGATACTTATTCTTGTCATTTTGTGTAATCTGGAATATAGTAGAGCCTTCCAGAAAAGTAACTGCACTTTTGTATGATATTTTTCATGAATCATTCTAGGTGAATAGTAGCATTTCTTAATTCTAATTTAATTTCATCTTTTCAATGTTATCTGAAAGATGATCTCCTTTGAGTTCTCTGCATATTTACCAGGTGTTTAGTCAACTACATGGAAAACTTGAACTCCATAAAAAGTAATATAATGTTACACAAATTAATTTCACTTTTAAAATTACTTATTCTTTTGAATGCCATACTTTAATTAAATTTGTAAGAAAATTTGCTTCACCCTGCAAATTGTTTTTTTAAATTATTCGAGGCTGACTGTCAGATTTTTTTTACATTTCAAAATAAAGCATAGAAGTTGGACAAAGAAAGATAATTGGCATACTTTGGTGAATTATCTACTTTAAATTCTGGGTCATCTTTTTTTAAATTTATTTATTTTAAGTGATTATGAAAAAATATATTAAAAATATAAGCCTTTTTGATTAATCCAGNAGGGGTGGCTTCTGTGAGAAGATGGCAGAAGCTGGCTCCTATGTTGGACAGAGCAAGTACCAGCTGGCTCCAAAATGTATGCACCTCTGGCCAAAGCTGAGGCAATCAGCAGTGTTATAGCATATTTGAGAACGGTAAAAAAGACTGTGCAACAGCAGCCAGAAGAGAGGAGTGAGCATATGTGAGAGAAACAGACAGCAAGGTCAGTGAAAAAGGAGAAACTGCTCTAGGCACCAGAGCAGAGATTCCTCTGCAGCCTGTGGTGAAGAC